>JAOTAV010041913.1:0-17813 GCA_026546445.1 Cyclargus thomasi
ATATATATCGGACATTAATCATGTTAATTTTGTATTCTCGTGATGAAATTTTAGGGTGTGTTCAGAGGGTATTAAAAATGCTTTAGATTCACAAAATTAGCCCGTCAGGACAAGGTCTTTCAGATCTATTAGTCTGTATTTTATCACATATCAGTATTACCTAGTGTGTTATATAGCTGATTGCTGACGTAACAGAAGTACAGTAGCTCTACCACGAGTTTGAAGCAATAGTATTTGTCGATACTCGATAGCGACTACGTAAATTTTTAGTACGACAATTTCAGTTCCGCCAGAGACCACTAGAGGCGCTGTAGAATTTTTCCATACTAAAAATTTACGTCGTTGATATCGAGTATCGACAAATACTATTGCTTCAAACTCATGGTAAAGCCATAGCCATTTAGCTTTGCCTACGGCAGCTGATAGCTTGATTGGTCTCTGAACCCGGCGGGTCGTGTAAATATTCTACTATTGGTGTTATCGTCTGCAATACGTCAGTAAAATATCCGCATTATTAACGCTAATAAACAATATATAAAGTTGTAGTGTAACCTAACGATGTCTTTTGGTTCGTAAAATCTATCAAAAAGTTGCAGTTAGGTCCTGTATTCCAACTTTCTGATATCATTCAGGCTATCAACGACTTTTTTGTCAGAATCTCCCACTTTGTTAGTTGGTTGTTTGGAATGGTTTAGATTCACAAAATAGCTCGACAGGACAAAGTCTGCGGGGTCAACTAATTTTATTATAAATCAGTTGACTCACGCTATGAATCTTAGAGCTAATGTTTTTTTTAAATGACGAGTTATAATAAAAGCACATAATAAACGACAAGGGCATACAATATATATACAATGGGTGTTTCTTCTCTCATAATATCAAGTGTCATAACTAGCCATAGAGTAAAGAGGTGAAACTTAAGCCCACTTACCTTTGATCTTGAGTTACAAAAGATTCTAACATTGATTCCTCCAACAAAAGCCAGGTATTAATAGATGCCTAAAGATAGCGTGGCCCACATTCTAACATTGCCACTTAAAAATATCCACAAATGAAACTATTCTGTATTCCATCGTGTTAATACCGCTAACCGAAAACAACTCATTCTAAAAACAAAACCGAACAAAACAGATGTCTTTAAATAGTTTATACCGGATCTTATTTATATCGAATACATACAATAAATAACATCAAAATCGTTCCTGTCGTTTGTCTATCGGATCTAATAGTATCATAATAATCCGCGAAAACCTCAATCTGTAATAGGGTAGATGACTAGGTCAAAATTCCCTAATTTTTTTGAAATAAAATCTCTATTTTATAATATATCTTTATATATTTATAGTAGAAAAAATATATTTATTTAATTTAGTAGTAAAAATAGAATTTCCAAAATTTTAGCTTCATAACTTCTATATTTTTTTCGGAATTACCCTTGGAAGTTAGACAGGCAAGTCGACCTTTTTATAACTAAGTTTTAAAAATATTTATATAAAATTACATAAATTAGGCAATTAGCAACAACTTTTATTATAAAACCAGACTTATAAAAGCAATATCTAATATAGCTATCTAACAAAGTCTCCCCGCGATGCGTACAAAAAAACGGTAAGTGACGTCATATCGGCGTACCGTTTTGTATGAAGCGTTTTGGCAAGGTCTATTTTATGTGATTTTTATATTGCCATATCTTCGAGAGAATTTAAGCTACAAGAGTAATTTTTAGTAATATTTCTATTTTAAGGTTTATCTCACCCGACTAACCAACCAACAGACGAACCAATTAGAAAAAAAGATTTTCATCTTGCCCATTGTATATCGCGAAATATTGCTCAAAATCATTTTTAAGCTATAGATTCTAGCAAAGTGACGTCGGATTCTATTAACTATATTTAACTTATTTTTGCAGGCTCTACCAAATCCGGGTGGGGCTGCGCGTGTCGCCGAAGGTGCCAGTCCACATCGAGGCCACGGTGTCGAGCGGCAGCGGCGCGGCGCGCACCGGCCGGCCCGCAGCCAACGCCGCGCTCGTGGGTGGACTGGCCGCCAGCCGCGCCTTCCAGATCATGTACCGCAACGAGGAGGTCACATTGCGGGACATCGTGCACTTCAGGGCGCACCTGCTAGGTGAGTGGGGCTGGCAATGTCGCAGGGATGACCTGCTTGTGTAGAGCTGGCAACGCCTCAGGACGCGTCAGCTAGCGAGTAGCCAACGCAACAGGACTGGCTGTAGGAGAGTAGAGAGCTAGCCCAGCCACAAAAGAGAGTGAATCTATCTGACTCTAAGAGAGATGAGCATCTTCTCTAAGGCCAAGATATAAGAAAATATTTCTAAAACCGCTGAGGCTGTAGGTGGGTAGAGCAGGCAATGTCGCAATAAGCTGGACTGACCTGGCTTTAGTGAGGGTCCTCTGTTGGCAGCGTAACGTTTCTACAAGAGAAAGTAAGGAGATGGTTTTTACTGAACCGGTCCCTATACCACTAATAATAAAGTGTATGAAAGAATGAAATGAGCGCATGACAGAATCAAATTGAGATTAGTGGTTTGCGAATCTAGAGCACTACTCTCAAACATTCAAATCTTCGTACTCCACCGAATGTTGGAATCCTACTCTCACAATCTCATATACGTTTTTTGGACGTAGCATTCCGATTCTATCGTTTGAATCTCAAAACGGTTTCGGAGCACGGCCCAGACCACACATGCATCACAATCGGCGTGCCCTTCAGGGTACTAGGTGATTGTAAAGTTACAACTCACCTTGTAAAATTACCATTTCAAAGAAACGCAGGGCATATAACTAAGGTCACGCTCGTTAGTGACGAAGGCCATGCACTTTAGGGCGCATTTCTTTGTTCAGCATACATTTACTCCGTATACTGGGAGATTTGCTGAAAACTACAAACCACCTTTTACATTACTTTTGGGTTAAACTGCTGCTGATGGTTCCGAATCATTATGACATCACATTAAGAAAAATTTTTCTCCTAAAAGAGGCCTGAAAGATTCTTACAAATTCTGATGATGCAGGCCCTGTAAAGTAAAATTGCTTTATGGTCTCTTTACAGTCGACAGCCGTAACCTTAAGGAATCCCTCGAGCGCGCAGAATGGAGTCTCGGCGTGGAGTTATGGTGCAGCGAGGGTGCGCAATCCGCAACCCTCACTCCTGTATCCTGCCGTGTGCTCAAGCTCCACTTCCAGCCGGCCCAGGGTCTGCACTACCACCTGCCGGTGCTGTTCGACTACTTCCACCTCTCCGCTGTCTCCCTCACCGTCCATGCGAGCCTGGTAGCTCTGCACCAGCCGTACATAAAGTGAGTAGTCTTTGAATTTATGAGTCTGTGATTAATTTTTGTCTTACACTGTACTAATTTTATAGCCTTTTATATGTACACATGGTGGCGCGCCGCTTGAATAAAAAGCCGCCTTTAAAAATATTACAAAGTGTAGGTATCCAATTAAGTTTCGGTGACAGTGGCCAACTTCATAGAAACCAGGCCTGTTACGCAGGACTAATTTTATTTTGCCCAAGTGCCTGCGCAGTACATAAGAGCACTCCCTCTGCCTTTACTCTCACAACCCAGTGGGATGGATGACCGATACAACTGGCGAGAGATCAGGCGCAGAACCGACTTTTTACATGCCAATCCGACGCATCATCTTACTTGTCAATCAGGTGATCAGCCTGCAATGTCCTAGCGTAACTTGGAAAAAACATGTTTTCAACGCGGGAATCGAACCCACGACCTCCGAGTCAAGAGCAGAGCTCCGTACCACTAGACCACGGAGACGTTATATTAATGAGTAACACAACATAGTCAACACAGTAGCTCGACATACAGTAGTATAGTGTCGTAATCAATAACGCGCCAGTAGTCCGGCGTGACACGTGAGCGCCCGCAAAGCCTTCCGCGTAACCTACATCCCGGTTTGTTGACTCCACTCACTCATGTGTTCCTATTATTTACATATACTCTGTTCGCGTTAAGACAGTAAATAACTAGATTATTATATCCAGTAGTATCAGTAGCGCTTGTCCGGGATAAATCATGAACAAACATTTTGTCTTTCCGCGCGCCTTTTCTGCTGTTAACTCTGAACTCATACACTACCCGGGGCCCCCAGACGTTACTTATTTTTGAAGTAAAGAATTTTACGGTATAGTCTCTCTCATATGTGTGTAAGAGTGTGCGCATACTCACTAGCTTGGCCAGGCGGCCTCATTACCGGTAGCAGGTAGAAAAGGTTAACAAAAACAGAGCTTACTTTTGTTAAATTCGAAGGGCTGATTTTCATACATATCTCATAAAAAAATATTAAAAATAAATATTTTATATTGACAGACCGTTTCTGTGGGCGGTAATTCCTCCCAGGCGCTTTAAACCTCATTAAAAAAAATAAACCTTTCTTACATTTGAAGTTTTCAACTTTACAGATGATGCTTGGGGAACTATTTTAAAACCTTTTGTGTACAACTAGACCAATCTCAAGGGCCAAAAATTCTCCCAGAAACAATCAAAAAGTCTATAAAGGGTTCGTTTTCAACAACAAATCATCGAGTTGAATGAAAATTTATTATTATTATTACAGTAATACAAAAATACAGAAATTTAGTTAAAATATAATCTTCTTAATATATTAGTATTTAATTAAGTTTTAGTATTCATTATTAGCGTTATGTGAGTTTCGACTTTCATCCTCGAGCCAATCCTGGATTTGAATATTCATGTCGTCATCATGGTCATTGTCGTTATTTGAATCTTCTGAAAATACAAGGAAATCAATGAAAAGATTAATTGCTATGCATACAAGAAATTGATTAAATGTAAACTTAACATACCTGATTTACTTTTGAGTAATTCACTGACAAGACTTGGTAGCTGATCGCCATCAAACCAGTAAAATTAAAATTGGTTCTCGTCCAATGTTCACCCATTGTTCTCTGTACTGAAATTAGGTAAAATTCGTGTATCTACATTATTATGTTAAGTTTACATCTAATCAATTTCTTATATGCACAGCAATTAATCTTTTCATTGATTTCCTTGTATTTTCAGAAGATTCAAAATCGAAAATGCAACGTAGAGGGTGTACGCTCGTAACAACGTAAAGGGTCTACGCCCGTAACAACGTAGAGGGTCTACGCTCGTAACAACGTAGAGGGTCTACGCTCGTAGCTACGTAACCTGTCTACGCGGTCTAGTTGGAAACTTTAGCATTTCCGCCTAGCTCTAAGCTTAAAAAACTTCACTAATCCCAGGAACAAAGTGCACTTGACACACTCATAGAGCTAAACGTAATACGTTTGTTACATGTCTCTGTATAGGAAGAGCATCATGCATTACGTGCAGAGCTGGTAAGTACGCATGCATATGCATATTCATTATGTTATATACACTCATTATGTTATATACACAACATGCATCCGTACTAGTATTATAAATGAAGAAGCGACCGTTCTTCACGTCCAGACGTAGTGCTGAAAGAATAGATATATTTTAGCAGAGCAGACATAACGATATTTACTGCTATTTCAGTCTTAAAAAACATCATGTTTCCAAAAACTGAAATTTTTACGCGATTTTTGAATACAAACATTTTATCTATAATAATAAAAAGCTGAAGATTTTGTTTGTTTGAACGTGTTAATCTCAGGAAGTACTACCCGGAATTGGAAAATTGTTTTTGTGTTGTTTAGTCCATTTATCGAGGAAGGCTATAGGGTATATAACATCACGCTACGGCCAATAAGAGCCGAGCAGTAATAACACGAGCAGTAACGAGCAGTAATAATAGTTTATAAATTTTCACACGGACGTCGTCGCAGGCAACAGCTAGTTTTACACATACTCGTATATTGGACAACTGATAATTTTTATTATACAATATAATTTTCGATTATATAGCAATTGAATTCTTTACTTGTTAAATATCTATGAAAAACACTAACCTTTTTACTCATAACAATGTTTAAATATCCAAGGTTCGCTGTCCCTTTCTGGAATCAAAAACCTTAATCGGTTAAATATTGCTTTAAAATGTTTATAAATACGGGAGCAAAATTATTAACAAATGGTTAAAATACCACGGTGTAAGTAATAAACAGTTGCTATTCAAACAGTTATACACTATCGAGTATATTTAGGGCTTGTTTCAACGCTTACAGACAGATTTTGTATGGAGAATCTATCAAAAAAGTTGTGGATAGCCTAACAGAAACTTTAACAGAGAGCGGTGAAACAGGCCCTTAGAGTCAACGGTAAACATTCGAGCATCAGTTTGAATTTTAAACGATTTTTCGATTATGATTCGGCTTAAACTTTTTAGCTTTTTCTGCTAACTTTAAATGGGTCACTGTCATCGGTGAATAGCGTATAGCATGTTATACGTGACGCAACTATACAACATACATGTCACAGTACTAATATATACAGTAGATTATCTATCTATATTTTGCAGTTCGATTGTGGTGTATATCGACAACAAACTAGTAACACTACTGTTTTGTATTATACTATACGCAATTTCTAGAAATATGCCTCGTTTCTAGAAATGTATCAGTTTTTTTTTTTGAGCGGTTCTCACAATCAGACAACCCTGTGAAGCTGTTAGCTATCAGAGCAGATAATATGAAAGAAAGATACAAATCTCACAAATTGTAAACCCCGTTGGAGGCGTGTACCTACCAGGTAGACATTTTCCGATCTCAAGTACATAATTGCCGGCTCAACCGGAATGATTCGACGGCCTCACAGAAAACTGACGTGAAACGACGTTGTACTGTGTTTCGTTCAGTGAATGAGTTTACCGGTGGCCCAACTTCCCTAATCTCCTTTCTCTATTTCCATTCCCTAATCCCTCATAAAAAGGCCGGCAACGCACTTGTGACTTGCTGACTCGCTTGTCCCTTAAATATCATAAAAAAATCCTCTCATATCGGATCGGCTCCTGACACATCGGATCTGATATTACAACGTTCGTAGACTACTGTACTGTAGTCTGTATTGTAAACACGCGTAAGCGTTATGGCATGACCCATATAGGCTTTGTCCTATCCTAGTTAGGTCACCGGAAATCGTTTTTGCGTGAAATTTTTACACAAAAGAATTGAATATCACTACAAACGCTTCATAATATTAATAGAACGCTTCATAAACGCTTTAAAAAAATGTATAGTACATTTAACGTAATTTAATAACGTTTTGCAGCTAATTTCATATCACTATACCGAAGTTTTTTTAAGTAATAGGAATACTTTATGGATGAGTATGATGATAGTCGATCTTTGCACGAATCATTGCTGTATAGTAAGCAATCTTTGCATTCAGCAATATAGGTATTCATATATTTCTTTTTTAATCTAAATTAATTTATAATATTAGTGTAGATATCTATAAGCGACACAGAATTCGCATATTATAACATCCATCGTACATACCCAGTAATATAGTTGAAAATTGAAACGATGCATGTTTATGAAATTACGGAATTTATCATTAAAACATCTTCAATCGAACACTTATCAATTAGAACATCAAATTGTACTCTCCATAATTATATAAGGCTTGTTTTATTTTCTAGTTAACTATCTAGAATCTAGGTCTAGGATTATATTCAATATCATTTTAATAGGTATTTGGGCTATTATTATTACTATATTGCTTGGGATACACGAGGCATGTTTTTTAAACCAGGACAGCAATATAGTTGTCATTTGAATTGTATGCTTTCTAAAACTGGCCTGCCAACGAATTCAGATAGACTAGAGTTCGACCTGTTCTTGAAATTCGACCATAAATACTAAAATCTATCGTGTAGAGAAGCTATATAAAGCTATTATATACTCTCAATTAAATCACAGACTTCAATTTGGTATAAAGGTCTCGTTATCAGGCCACTAAATTAAAAAAAAAACAGACTTCAACCGTAAACAATAGAGTATTTCGTGTATGATTATCGTGTCATGTCAAAATTTTGTAGTGTGCGTATTGTAGTGTCCGTAGCGTTTTATTCATTAAAAATGCAAAATTAAATCATTTTTTAAAATAGTATTCTACACTTCTTCTCCATATCAACTATAACTGGGAGAAATTTCATGCTTTCATATTTACGCTTCTTTCGTAAAAAGGGGTACAAAGTTTTGCGCTCGCGTATTAATATATAGATTACTAGCTTAGGGATGAAGTTTTGTCTACACGAAGCGACACCTCACTGACACTAGATTGCTGTCCTGGCTTAAAAAACTGGCTTTGTGTATCCCGGGCATTATTTGAAATAAAAAAATCAACGTACACAATATGGCCAAAATATAACGTAAAAACGTTAGAGAAAACCCAACCGAGTTAGCTTAATTAACATCACTTGGTTCGACTGTTTTAACATTCTGCATAGCTTTTCATATTACACTCGAAAATGCCAGAAAGTTCTACGTTTTCACGAGTTTTATACTTTAATATTATAAATCGTATTTGGTATGGATTCAGCTTCATAGTTTTGATATCGGGATTTACGTATTAGATAATAGATAATGTGTTATATTACTTAGTACGATGGAAGTAGGTACTACTTTTGTAGTAATGATCATTAAGTAACCTTTAGCACTTAGTAAGTATACAGATATTTTGGATTTTGTTGAACATTTTTTTCATAAAACTTTTTACTAGCAATTTTAAACATAGAAATATTTAGTATATTACAGCATTTAACAATTTACAAAATATTTAAAGTATTCGCTTAGATTTTAATAACAGTCATTTAGATGTACAATCAGGGAAGCTGAAACAGATACAGATTGCGGATTTGAGTAATTTGGTCGGGTTATGTCAAACTCAGCCGACAGATCGCGACTCACATGGAATTGTCATATTCCGACCAAATAACGTAGGTTCTCTTTCAATTTCCCCCGTTATTTTACATTGTACATAATTTTTCATTTTTGAAATCATAATTTACCCATGTTAGAACATCAGTTGGATTAATAAATGTGTTAGATTTAGCAAAGCCGTGGACTTTTTACTTTTCTTTGTAGGTGTAGACTGACTAAAATATAATCTATTCGTTTTATAGATACTTTATACTTTATACATGTACCATCGAAGAAATGAATTCATGGAGAAATGGCGGACATTTAAAGTTAGTCGAGAACTGACAGCTGAGTTTGTCATAACGCAGCCAAAATACGCAGTCTTTATTCGTCAATGAATGCAATTCTCCGATAGTACAAACTTATAAATCTGGACGATAATAAATATTTTATCACATTATTTTTATTAATACAATAAATGTGCTCCTCAGTACTCCCCGATCGAGCAAGCAATGGGGGAAGCTGGTGAAGAGTGCTGGTGGCTTCAGCTCTGGCAGCTTGGAGAACATACTCTTCGGGTCTGGGAAATGCGCCGGTGGAAACTCCAGCAAGATAGCGCACGCCAGGTAAGTAGGCAACGGGGTGAGGAGATTTCAGTCAAGAAGTTGTGGGAATATATAATGCGTGGTGGCCTCAAAGGAAGATCTTCCAACCGAGCGAGGTGTTATACCCGGTCAGGCCTTAACCCACGTGTTTAATTTCAGTTATCTTATATATATCGCCGCACTCAAAAAACTTTGATACCTTTGCACTTAACTGGAAAACAAGTTTGCTTAACAACACCTTCTGTTAATAGGGTATTTATTGATGGGCAATTGGTCCGTTACCAGGATCAATAGTGGTAACCAACTACCAAACTCTTTGACATATTATATGACTCTTGGGACCCGAAACGAAATTTACCATAAATAACGTAGGAGGAGTGGGACATAATTTGGGTACTAGCCCAACTTGAGTAACTAAGCCTGATTGCTAGCCATCGCTTATGCTGTCAGTAAGTGTTGCATGTGATTAATAGATAGCTCATAGCGAAGACACTCTTTGTGTAACGATTTCTAAGGTCAATGAATAAATACAATAGAAAACTTTTAGGTAGCAATAATCTTTTGTTACTCACAAACTTTAAAATGACTCTAAACTATAATATACGAGTATTAGAAGCTGTCCCTAACTCTGTTACGCCAAAATTCGTTTATCGCATGGGAAACGTACATTTTTCCGGGATAAGAAGTATTTATGACCTTCTCCGGTAATCAAAATATCTCCTTACTAAATTTCAACGAAATCGGTCAAGCGGTTTGGGCGTAAAGATTTTACAGACACTGAGAGACGAATTATCGCATTTATAATATTAGTATGGATGGATTCCCAGACAAGTGCACGCGGAAGTTTGCGGAATCCTCCTGGGTTCGCTGGAAGGACTGCAGAGCGCGTTAACAGTGTGTGGCTCCACTGGCGTGCTGCTCACACCTGAAGAGTCTTCCTCCAACTCCATCGTGGGAGAAGTCGCGCAGAGGATCAAGGATCTGAGCGATGTGGGCAAGGTAATTAGGAGTCAGAATTTTTATGAGTTTGTGGTGCCGTAGAGGACGTGGCTCTTCTTCTCATTATATTAATACACTAACGGGATAGTAGAATCAAGATTTCAATAAAAAATTGAAACGAAATCTACTGTAACCTGCAATATGAAACACTGGTCAAATCATAGGTTATATTCATAAAAATTATTTATTACTTCCCTGCGTATTTTTGACAACTGAACACTGACATTAAATGAGAGCAAAATGGCTTAAAAGGCTCTTTATCTATATACAAGACTAGATGGTGATTTTATACCTTTCAATACGCAACTTTGCAAGTTGATGACGATGAGAAAGATGCTGATGATAATTGCGTTAATTGCCAGAAGTCCGACGTGTGCGAGGAGGAAGAGTGGGCGATGGGCGCGGCGCACGACATAGCGCGGCTGTGCGCGGAGGTGACGCTGCGGTGGCGCGCTTTCTTGCACCACACCACCGACCGCCCGCACGTGCACCACGCGCTGGCGGCACGCCATCATGCGCTACGGTACGTCTATCTGTCTCTAGCGACACCAGAAGAGCGGGTGATGGGAGCGGCGCACGACATCGCACGGCAATGCGCGGAGATGACGCTGCGGTGGCACGCCTTCCTGCACAACACTGCCCGCTTGTGCACCATGCGCTGGCAGCACGCTATCATGCGCTACAGATAGTCCAACTCATTTGTTCGGACGGCCCTATGTCGATAAACAAGGCTCACCCACACATAGGGTCGCGCGCACAACTGACTTGAACTAAATAAACGATACACGTCTGTCTCTTTGTAGCAAAACCAGAGGAGCTGGTGATGTGCCATCCGCCATTAAAAATGGCTCTCACCGGATAAAACTTTGGATGTTGTAGCATGATCTGATATAACACAACTAATTTGTGTCGAATTTCGAAATACAAACTTAAAATAAAAGTATTAAAACTATATAAACATTCAATATTACAAAATACAAACTTAAAATATCGATTTGTGTCGTATTTTACACCGACAGAATATAAATTAAACAGTTGGAGTCAGTAACGGATTTACATTTTTTATGACTTTAGGACTAGAAACTATTGTTTCTGCCGCTCTGTGTACCTACGAAATTCGCTGCCTACCTTGGACAATAGGACGCTATGTAGGCAACGCTACAACGGTTTATTTATAATATGTCAAACCAGAATGTAATAGTAATTCAAATTTAACAATTTGCTTTTATAGAGACATAAAACCAAATCATAGATTTTAATGCCTTTAAACGATATAATTTTTAACGAAAAAGCGTATATCATCAAAAACTCTTTCCCTGGCACCAGAACGAAATCTAAATGATTGTCTATTGCAGCATCAAACGTTTTGCCGAGTGCTTCTTCGTGCTGGACAACCCTCGGCACTCTCTCGCCGGCTGCTACGACAGCAACTACCAGTCCTACCAGAGCGTCGGAGAAGTCGCCCGTCGGTCGAGATATCTGGCGCTGCTGCCGCCGTTACCCGTTCACTGTATAGCACTCGACGGCGATCCGCATATCATGCCCATTATATTTGAAGATAGGTGAGATTTTATAAGGATAATGATAAATAGTAGAAGAAAATTGTTTCATAGCTGACTAACCTGCAAATAATGCCTAGTTTTGGGGTTTTTTGGCATAAGTATATCAATTCATTTTTATTTCATTTTGCGAAACGCTATTGAAAGAAAAAATAATTTTACCAATACTTTGAAATAACCATACAATGTCTGAATATAGGAGTTAAAAATTGAAAATCCCAGCCAGAATCCAAGTCGGAAAATTTTGATCGAAGGACACAGATCATAAACTTTCATTTTCCAGATATCAAGACACTGCCGAATTCGCAAGACGGAGATCGTTTTTAAATTCCGGTGGAAGTAAAGCAGGAAGTGGTAAGTTTTTTAAAAATTAGTTTAAGAATGTGTGTCTGAAATTAATTATTTTAATCCTGAATTGTTATTTTTATTTTAGATCCATTTTTATGTTCCGAGCCGATTGGTGATGATTGTGCCTGTAGTGTGAGTTCTATGGTAGATTCTAGAAGACCTTCTTCAGAAGCATCAAGAGTCACCCTTTCACTGCCAAAAACAATCATGGATGTGCTTGAACCGCAGTATAATGCTCCAAAATCAAATCAAAATGTAGTACAAGCGACGCTAACATTAGCTCCCCAAAAATCTAATAGAGGTTCTCCAAAAAGGTCAGTAGTAAAACAAAACGTGGTGGAACTAGCTAAGCCTCATAATAAGCAATTAGAACTGACTGGAAGAAATAGATACATCGTTCAAAATAATCAAATTACAGAAATTCAATTGCCACCAAACAAGGCTTTTCCATCTTGCTCTATACAGCAAGGGCAGCAGCTATCCAGATATTCAGCTTCAACCCTTTTAGATATTAATACTGCTAAAAGTTCTATAAACGTATCGCAGTTAGGACAGGAACAATCAGACCCTAACGAAGTGTTTACGCAAAAACATAAAATTACTAGTGGCGTAAGTACTTTACCTGCTAGACACAGCAAGTCGCTAGATCAACTGAGGATTTCTCAAATGACCCCGCTTAGTGTTCAAGCTTCAACGAAAACCTCCAGGAATGGCTCGAATGCATCTGTTAACTATCCCAAACAGTATTTACCTCCTCAGCAACCGAAACCCACAACCTTACCCCGCAGTGTCACTACTACGTCATATCCTACGAGTACGACGACTCGCTGCGCAACCAAAGGTGATGATTATAGACGCAATATAAACGAGTTCAGAGAAAAATATAAGAACCCATGCAATCATAATCAGAACATGCACGGAATGAACAATGAAGTGTTTCAAAACGTAGGATATAAGTACGACGGTAACATGAAAGGGAATCCGAATCAAATTTATGGTTACACATTCGGTAATCAGGGTAATAATATGCAAGTAAATAATGTTATTCGGAATCCCTTAGAATTCCAAAGAGGCTACAGTGTAAATTTACCCCGTCCTATGTTGCCTCCACGAAATTCTTATCCTCCTGTTAGCGGAAAAACTCAAGTGACTGATCAAAATAATTTAGTATCTAGTAAGCAGGTTCATAGATCTAATTCAACACATGTGTTCCAAAATGTCGATACCCAACAAATTGATATCGAAGCGGCCCGAAATCAACTAAGGCATGAACTTAACTATTATCTTCAAAAAGGAGACTGGAGCTATGATTTTAATACTGGTAGTCTGATACAAAATTATCAAAAGAAATCAAGTAAAAGCAGTGACGATAGTGGTTTTGTGATGACCCTAGACCGAAGCAGTGACGGAACTTCTAAGTCTAATTATTCAAAGACACCACCTTCGACGCCTCATTCGACTTTGCCCTCAGTAAGGCACAAGAAAAGTCATTCGAGGGAATCAAAATTAAATACACATGGCAACAAAGAAAATGCCAAAATTAATTCAAGTCGTGATTCTTTAAGCAGTCATCATTCTATTCGATCAAGAGATAGTAAATCAGATCGACAAACACCAAAATCGGATCGAAGCACACCTAAATCGGACAAAGGTACACCTAAATCTGGTAAAGCAACGCCTAAGTCAGGAAAAATGACACCTAGATCAGGTCTCGCTACGCCTAAATCTGGTAGAATGACTCCTAAGTCATCAGGCTTTAATACTCCAAAAAGTGGTAGATCAAGCGGAAAGCCAGAAAAACGTTCCAAACATAAGGCTTCGGAGAAAATGACGCAGCTCATGTCTGAAGCTGCATCATCATCTAGCAATGAAAGCATCCCATATGAATTAAGAAGGCTAGAAACATCGGGTACTTTGCCTTATAGCCTAGATCATGGTTCGGAACTCAGGCACTGTAGAAGTGCAGCTTCAATTATTGAAGAACCCAACTTAAACAATACATTCGGCTCAGAATCTTTACCAAATCTAGCACCCCCACCGGCTTTCGAATCACCACCATTAGATATTGGCGACAAAGACTTTAAAATTTTGCCCCCAGAGAATTTCTTAAATAAAGAAGACAAGCGTAGCATTAGCTCAACATCTAGTTTAAGTGAGCAAAGTGGCTGGGTATCTAGTGGTCGCAGCTCAGGACCGTCATCGCCTGACAATGGTAGTCAGATAAATCAAAACTTTCCATCTACAAGCCAAGCTGTGACAACAAAAATACCCAATAAAGTCATTGAAAATGGCAGTGACAACAAAAAAGAAAAATTAAAAGATGGGGAAAAGATTAGTGAGTTCAAAAGAACTGTACTAAATGGCGAACAGCTAAGAGAGCGACTGTTAAAATTAGCTGTAAAAGCTTCTCAAAATTCAAATGAGGAGATAGAGTGTTGCGATAAGGAAGTTTGTGAAGAATGTACCATTTGCAGTGATTCCATCTGTACTGACAGTCAATGCGAATATAATAAACTCATGCACAGTAACGGAATTGATGCTGGTTGTGATTCAGATACTTGCAATGCTAGTTGTTACCGACCATGTTCGGAACCTTCCGGAAAATTAAACCAAAGGCATAACTCATTTAGTGCAATACAAGGAAAAACTTACAGCACCGTTAATAAAACGGCTAATGGAACGGTTAAGAAGTCGCAAACCATAAGCGATAACCTCCATCCTTATATTCGTAAAGAAATAGCACCCAAAGTCCAACCTGCAGCAAAAACAAAACCAATTGATAAAACAAAATTAAGAGATAAAATAGAATATACGGAGAAGCTCTTAGCTGCAGAAATTAGAAGCTTAACTGTTGATCGTTCGTGCAAAAGTCATAAGACCGGTGGACCAATGGTTGCTCAAAAATACCAAGGGAAGGCCAAATCTGAGGTGGACTTAAGTCATTTTGCAGCAGAGAATGAATACGAACACTTACCTCCCCCGCAACAGTTTCGTGATGCCCCTCCACCACCAGATGAGTTTAAGGTACTGAAAACTTATTTTCTTTTCACACAAAGTAGAAAATCCTCTTTAAAAATGAACATACTTTTTGCATTTCCAGGATCCACCCTCAAAGTCACCGGCGCTGAGTCGTAAAAGTAGTAAATCTTCAACACCATCGAAAACCCCACGAAAGGTTGAACAACCGACTACATTGCAACTAGATAATCCACTATATCATGTTTGTGAAGGTAAGTTAAGTTGGAATTTTTATGCACGGCTTAAATAATACCACTAATTTGTAATCTTGACAACATAATTTACTAACATTTTTCTTAAAGGCATCTTGGAAAGACGCAAGCTAAGGCCACACCAGTCTATTAACACAAGCACTACACCTTCAGGAACAACCTTAAATAAAAGCCAAAGCACTGGCGAACTTGCTAGCAGAAATGAAAACGGAACTAACAAAGGTTAACGCTTTATTGCTTTATAAGTTATCTTACAATTCATTTCTTAAGCTCTAACAATACTTTAAATAAAATGATCATATTTTATCTTCATGTGCCAAATAAAAACAATTATCTAATTACAGAACAACGTCACAGCAATTTCATCAGTATATTCGGGCTAGCAGAGTCAGAAAGATTGTTCGTAAAATGTAGAGATGAATTTAGGCAAAGTGTCAAGTATCCTGGGGCAATATATTCTGACTTCCCTCCAGTAGAAAACTCTCTACCATATTTCCATATCAGCGATGAATATCGAATGTTTAATCCTGAAGGTAATATTGTTATATTCATAGATATAAACTTAGCACTGGCCCTCCAGAGAAACTTAATAATAGAATTTTTTAATAATTTATACTGTGCATCTTCTATTTTTAGGTTTACATTTAATTATCTGTGTACATGGACTGGATGGTAATGCAGCTGATCTTCGTTTGGTCAAAACATATCTAGAGCTAGGTCTGCCTGGTGCTCGATTGGACTTTCTTATGTCGGAGAGAAATCAAGGCGATACATTTTCAGATTTTGATACGATGACGGATAGGTAAGCATAATTAAATAAAAATAATTACTATTAATATAACTAGTGAGGTTTACTAATGTGTCCCTAGTAAATGAATAGCTCCCTACCAGAATAAATGTTTTACTATTATTATGTTGCTGATGCTGACAATTACAAAAGTAGATAACAGAAAAAACTTTCACCGTCGTTACAGGCTCGTTCAAGAAATAATGACCCACATACAAAACTCTAACGAACCTGCCCGAATTAGCTTTGTTGGTCATTCTCTGGGCACTATCATTATCCGATCAGCCCTTGCCAGGCCACAGATGAAACCCTTCCTCGGCAAACTGCACACTTTCTTGTCTCTCAGTGGACCGCATCTAGGGACGTTGTACAATTCCAGCGGACTTGTAAATGCTGGTAAGTGTCTCTATATTTTTTATACCTGCCTAATGCCTTCAAAATATTTTATGCAAATTGAACAGCAGTTTCAATGCTGGATTAAATCTAACAAAGACTGTTTCTAAATAATTTTTAGGGATGTGGTTCATGCAAAAATGGAAGAAATCCGGATCTCTCCTTCAACTATCTCTTCGAGACGCTTCGGATCCTCGACGGTCATTCCTCTACCGACTAAGCGAAAGAAGTCAGCTACACCAGTTCAAACATATCCTGTTATGCGGCTCCGGCCAAGACAGATACGTGCCGCTACATTCAGCCAGACTGGAGCTTTGTAAGGCGGCTGCGAAGGACACTTCGTTGTTGGGGCAGGCTTATAGAGAAATGGTAAGTCATATTCGTTTCAAATACTTTAAATATACCACTTCCTTCACCGTTGTATACTCTTTGTAAGTGTTCTATTTTAAAACTTAATGTTAATACAGGTGCAGCTTTTCCTATCTAGATTTCCTCCTCTAACTTTATCTCCCTCTATTTCAGGTCCACAACATGGTATCACCACTAGCGGCTCGCGCATCTTCCGTCTCTGTCGTCCGGTATGACGTACAGCACGCGCTGCCTCACACGGCCAGTGCGCTAGTTGGCCGCGCCGCCCACATTGCTGCGTTAGACTCAGACCTATTCATAGAGAAGTTCCTCCTTGTCTCCGCTTTGAAATATTTCCGATAGATTCCTAATGAAGCCCGGCAAATCTGTTTGTTCCTGGTGTTTTCTTTGTTTACCACTTCTTTAAATATTATGTGCCTAAGTTGCATATTCATAAATATCTGAAACACCGTAGTGACTCAGCAAAGTCTCGAGCAAAGAATATACCATGCTTTTCTGACGCTATTTGCAGCTATAGCACACCGGTTTGCATCTGTAGTAGTGGGCGAACACTAATAAACCTGATATCATTATAGATTTTTCATCGCATCACATCTTACTGCATCCTCACTCTTAAGTCAGCTTGGAGGGGTGACAAATCTTATTATATATATAAAAGAAAGTCGTGTTAGTTACACCACTTATAACTCAAGAACGGCAGAACAGATTTGGCTGAAAA
>JAOTAV010041924.1:0-17808 GCA_026546445.1 Cyclargus thomasi
ACCTGTAACACAAGTCCCTCGGGTACTTAGCACAGGGCCAGACTGACGTGGTGTGAAGCGTCCATAGATATTATTATGAAGATTCGTGTTAAAACATAATTTCATATATATTTCTGGATTCGTCTTTTTAGGAGCTTTCATTTGATACCCATATCGTTAGGATAAGGAAGTTGCCACGTTCGCGCGCGCCATTTTGAAAATTTATATAGCCTATGTGACTACCACAATTAAGTCAAATCCGACGGCACCTCACATATCAAAATCCATCTAGCCGTTTAGGCTGTAGGGCGTGCCGAAAAAATGGATATACATACATACACACACTTACATATATACATATACACACGCTCGAAAAATTTTACCCCCCTTCTGGCGCAGTCGGGTAAAAAGATGCGGCTTTTTTGCGTAAGATGGCTCTAAAACTATACACCCGTTACGTGTTACTTGAATGTACCGTTTTGGAAGAGAGCTCCAATATTTTCAACTAGCTCACACCCGCGGCTTCGGTCGCGTGGACTATGAAAATTTGCGTGAACCTCGCATAATAGCTAAACGGACAGATAGCCGGATAACAGACAGTCGGACGTACAAAATTTAAGTCTTTGCGTTGATTCCAGATGCCAGGTGGGATTCCATGCGAAATATTATGAAAATCGCTCCGGCCGTTTGAGCGTGAAAAGATAACAAACATACACACACACACACACTCGCTCAGAAGCAGCCGCTATTTTTTCCACAACTTTAACCAATTGTAATCGTCAAATAGACGACCTCTGTGGCTCAGTTGGTAAGCGCGTTGGTAGCTTAAGCCGGGGGTCGCCTCGAATCCCGCCGACGGAGCAAAAAGTTTTCCATTGTTCCTGAGTCTTGGATGTGTATTAAATATGTGTATCGTATAATAAAAATCTTAAATATGTGTATAGTATAAAAGTATTAAATACATTTCCATTGTCTGGTACCCGTAACAAAAGTCCCTCGGGTACTTAGCACGGGGCCAGACTGACGTGGTGTGAAGCGTCCGTAGATATTATATTATATAATTCTGCCACAGAATAGTTTTTTGGTAATGTACGTGGTGACCACAAGGAAAGATCTTCCGAGAGAGGTGTTATACTCCGTCAGGCCGAAGCCCACGTGAAAACTTCGATAGCGCGATGCATGATTATTACGCTTTTTTTTTTTTATTTATTCATTGCAACTGCACGTCAGTTTGTCAGCGAGAATTACGCCGAAATTAACAAACTAAACTTAACTAAGTTCTTAACTATAAATGAAATTTCCAACTTATATTGTTCGCTTAACGTACGGGCACCGGCGCAGTTTAGTTTTTCTCCGAGCATTTTCATAACTCAAGCAGCATAACATCTGACGGCGCCCTCTAATTACATCCACACTCGATCTAAATAGTTCCGCTCAACTCAATATAATTATAGTGGATTATGAATCACGACTGAATTCAGAGTATGCGAGATGGATTCCGTGTTCTATATTAGATTGCGTTGCATTAGTGCAATTATTATGATCACTAATGGATTGGTTAATAGCTAGATCATGCCCGCAGCTCCGTTGCGCTGAAATTCGTTCACGCGGGAACTGTACGTTTTTCCGGCATAAAAAGTATCCTATGTCGTTACCCGGGACTCAAAGTATCTCCATACTAAATTTTAGCAAAATTCGTTCAGTTGATTAGGCGCGAAGAGGTAACAGACAGATAGACAGCCTTTTTTATTATATTTATGGGACAAGCGAGCAGACGAGTTGTCGCCCTAATCTATAATCTATTCTTATTTTTACATATTCATTCTTACATTTCATACATACATATTCATTTTCACATTTCATTCATACATACATATATACCCTCGTTGATATGCAGGAGGACCGTGGAATAAAAATATTTTTTTTAAATATGCATTAAAATTGCATATTTTTATATAAATAATACGCTACGCACACTGCAATATTTTGACATGACACGATAATCATACACGAAATACTCTTTTGTTTATGGTTGAAGTCTTTGATTTTTGAAAAAAAAAAGGGAAGATCGTGATTGAATTGAGAATAGATTATAGTTTTTTTTATAGCTCCTCACTAAAACTTAATATTTTGAATATTTATGATCGAATTTCGACCACAGGGCGACCTCTAATTTTGTTAAAACCAGGAAAGGACATCGAATTTATGCATCCGGGCGACAAATGAAATTTGGCGCAACCGATTTAAAGAAGCCGCCGACATTAAATGTAATGCATTAAAGACATAACATAATTATCGGTTGCCAAAAACTCTATAGTACTCTGTGCCAACTGAACAAAACAACATTACAATGGATACAGCATTCGTCAGACACTTTGATGTAAGAAGATCAGACGGACAAAAATAGCGATCGGTCAATGAACCTCCTTTGATTGATTGTGTGATTAATTCTGCTGAGTCGCGGTGCAACGTGTATTATTGTGTAGTGGACGATCCGTTAATTACGCGAGAACCGTACATTATTCCGGGATAAAAAATATTATGTATCCTTCCCCGGGACTCGTAAGTACATCCATACCAAATTTCAGCAAAATCAGCCGTTTAGGCGTGAAGAGATAACAGACATTTTAATCATGATAAAATTAATAACTGTTCTAATCCCCAATACAACACACACACACACACACACACACACACACACACACACACACACACACACACACACACACACACACAGGAACGTCTATACTAATATCATAAAGATTTAAGTATTTGTGTGCTTGTATGTTACAGATGGATAAACTACGAAGCTACCAAACCAATTTTAAAAATTCTGTCACCGTTAGGAAGCTACAATATTGGTTGTTATAATAAGCATATTGTTTTGAAATGAATAAACGACAATTAAGCAGTCACGGGGAAGCCACTCCAATATCATTTTCTTACAGCTTTAACATCGTAGCTTAAACATGGATTAGGAAAAGTGTAATAGTGTCTGCCAGATCTTTAAATGTTATGTTCTTAGTATGTTAAGTAATAGTCCATAAAATATTTTTTTTAACTAAGAAAATGTGTTATTAATTATCCTACAGACATTTTTTTTATGAGTATTGTCTACAATCAATCCTTAAATTTTAAGGACATGTCGTGTACAGTTAGTATTTCAGACCACCCTGTCCGGTGAACAGAAATCTACTTTTTTTTTTTCATCAGAATTTCTTAGAGATCAGAGAGAGATTTCTAGATCCTACATCTAGAATGTTATGTTGTTTTGGTATTTTGTGACTTATTTTGTTCAAGAGAAACGGAGCTAGGTCATTGGGGTAAATGTCTGTGCTTGATACAAAATTTAGGCTTAATAAAGTTACACACAAAATCATTGTAAAGTATTGCATTTTATTATTAGGTATGACCCAATAATAATAAAAAGTTCAATATTTTACATAATCATGAAATTTAAAAAAAACTACAGAATTATGCAATTAGAAAGCTGAATCTTTAAATAAAGAACTTTAAAAAAAGCATATGTCTGCAAAATCAGTTCAATTGTCAAAATCCTTCACTAAAATAATTTATCTGTAATCTTTTAACACATGTTTCTAAAATTATTACGACTAAAATGAACACATGTTTCTGCGGACACTAGAATGTCTAGTGCTTATATTTTTTTTCTAGTCGACATCATTAATTTTCTTGATATCTCTTTTAAATAAATAAATTACGATGTTAAAATATCTTTATGCAGAAAATGAATTATAGAACATTTTTTGTTTAATTTTTACTTCACTTGTTTATAGACTTCAACTGTTTCTGTTGATAACTACTGACTAAACATTATTTTTATCATAAATTTTGTTTTTTGTCTAAGAAAACTATAATTAAATAGCACATATGACCAAACTTTTATGAGAGATATTATAATTTGGACATCCAAAAGTCCACATAAACTGTACATTTTTTAACTATAAAAGTTGTGTGTGTACTTCATAGTGGTATTCTCTATATTTCAGCCAAAATAACTTGATATTGTTGAAATAATTACACTTTTAATATTATAAATGTGACTTTGTTTAGATTTTTGTCCATCACGCCATAACTACTAAACAGGGCCATATAAGCTAATTAATAGGGATACTTTTTATTCCCATTAAATGTTCCCAGTGGATAAAACTTTTTAACCGACTTCCAATAAGGAGGTTATTTAAATTCGTAATTAAAAGTGTTTTCTAGTGAGGCAGCCTACTAGATTTTCCCGCCGCGAAATATCTCCACCGAAAAAATCTATTGTCGCAGAAATGAGGACCCAACATAGCCAGCCAATATTGTTGTCATCTGTCAATTGTAACCTCAAAACGAAAACAACTAACCCGAAATGTACACAAACCCTACGAAAGTCGAAATTGTAATTTATACGATCGAATATTTATTATATACGCGGGGCGCCGTATAAACACGCTGCTACGGAATATAAAAGAAAATACGGCCATTTTCGTGTCGGTGTAGGTAGGAGTTTGACAATTTTAAACGATTCGCAATAATTACCCGTTCGACGTCGACTTCGGATCCTGTGCACAGTCTTTTGCCGCCACCACCACCGTTGTAAGCCATTGTACACTACAATATAAACACAAACCACACCGAAACGCGTTTAGCTATTTCGAGCACGTACAATCCACCTCTCGCGACGGTTTCAAGCAGACTAAATGAACGAACGAAAATAGGAGCGACGAATTGGGAGTGAATGATACATTGAACTAAACGCGACTGGAAGTTTTATTGCATTTAGTTCACTCGAAGCATAGACAATGACACTTGACAGTTTTTTTTAACGCTGGAAGTGGTTAGTGACAAAGTGTTAGATATTATCATTTTAACACAAAAAGTTTTTAACGTTTCTTATGTTTTTGATAAGCTAGAAAAATTCGACACCGTTACGGTTTACAATTTCTCAAATTATTCTTAGTTGTATATTGCGGAATGATTTTAGATACTGTAAAAGTAATAAATTAAACAAATAGCACAAATGGAATATTACAGTCATCAGAATAGTAAAAAAGTAGGAATGATAAATCTTTTTTATTTATTATGAATACATCTAAACATCGCTTGTCTGGCATGTTCTAGTGATTGGGTCAAGACATTACGTAGTTTTTCATTCAACCTCAGCTACAGTAGCGCCAGCCTGTGAGATAGCGCTACTGTTGACTGAGGGCGAATGAAAGCGTATAACGTTATTACCTCAACTTTTCATAATTGCCAAAGGCGTTTTTGTTACGTGTTAAATTAATCAGTGCTTAAATTCTCAGTGCAAATTGATTTTTGGACCCTTCACGACATCAGCGCCTCTAGTGGCAAATTAAGACACCATTATTTACATCTTTCGATTAAAAAACACATTTTGCTCATAAGTATATTTACATCTAGGTACATCTTTAATTAAAAAACATTGTGCTCTAATGTGGTGTCGGTTTATGACCATCTACATAGAAGTTTCTAGTAGCCTTAGGCAGCGTTAGTTCCATGCCCTCCAATTCTTTTGTTAAAACGATTTGACAACCTGAAAATAATAAAGACAGAAATTATCCTTTTTAATAGCATAATATGCGGACAAACAGGGGTTAGGTAACCTATTGAAATATACATACTGTAACTAAAGAACATATTATATTATATGGTTTAACTGAGAAACCATTCTCCTTTTTTGAAGTTGGCTTAAATAAAGCGATAATATAGTTAAGGTTATTCGTGTGTTCTTTTATTCTCGTATAGAATTTACTGCGAAAGAAACAGCATTGAAAAAATAGCTTCTGACTTAAATGTCTCTATGAAAAAAGGCGTCAAGATAGCAAATTTTCCCGTATTTTTATAATTCATAAAGAAGTAACTCTTTCAGCAGGGTAATTTCTATATATAGGATATCATTTAAATTTTTTCAACAAATAGTCTCTAATGTTAAATAAAAAGTCACCTAATCTAGAATTTTCTTTCAAAAACGGCGCCATGTCTAACAAGTCGTCTTCCTTCTCCTGCGGTTCGTCTAACTTGTCCAGATATTTGTGGTCGACATACACATGACACGTTGTACAAGCCAATGATGCTTCACATGCACCTGGAATATAATAAAATGTTGCATTAAAATACTATTAAAACAATATTATATTGCAAGACCTCATTTTATTAGATAAAATGCCAATAGCACTATCTGTTGGTAAACAATAAAAAGTTGTCTTTATATGAAGCTCCATCTAGTGACACAGTAAATGTGTTTTCTCTAATAACTGACTTACAATAGAACTAAAATACTGTATTAGATAGAAATTAATATAATAGGCATAAAAGTGGAAATTCATGTTTAACCTTAATGAAACACACTTTTTCATGCACTATTTTCACTATATTAAATTTGATTTTTCTAATTTATAACAACAGGTCCTAGTGTCTCAAACATTTGTTAATCAATCAAAAACATATAGATGTAACACCCCATCTAGTGGCAATGTCAACAAGCTTAAAAAGACTAAAATTAAAATAGAGAATGAAAAATTTGAATTTCACACAAAATTTTGTGCATTTTTGCTTCTGCACAAGTTCAACTCATCAGTCACACTAATGGGGGCTCTACACAGCGGGAACAAACATTCCGCAAATGTGCACTTTGATGCAATCCATTTGGATTGGATCAAAGTGCACCCTCAGTTCATGGCGGATGACTGAAAATAGCTATACTCAATGGACATCGCTATTTACAACATTAATATCTAAAATGCATCCTCAATTCAAATTTAATTGAACTGTAGGTGCAATTTGGATTGCATCAAGGTTGTGTTTGACAAACGGTTTGTGAAACACAACAATTCACAACATTAATACATGTTTCTCTAAATATGTGACTAAAAATAATAATTACCTTCCATTTCTATGCCATATCTATGTGCTAGATATAAGACATTATCACCAATTTTACCCTTCACACTAGTTCTCTTGCCATCCTTATCTATATAAACAACATTCACTCTGAAAAACAGCATATTATTTACTAACTTCTGCCTGTGGCTTCATTGCATGGAAATTCCTTTGGAAACATGTTGTTTTTTAAAGACCAATGGTAGCCTATGGTAGCCACACCATACTTTCAACTAGGTTTATGTCAATAACCAAGTTGGTTGCTTCCTTTGTTGGCCCATGGAGGAATGACAAACAAACACACTTTTCCATTTAAAATATTAGTTTAAACAGCAAAAATTATTTTCCAAATTACTTTATGTGTCATCGAGTTAGTAAATGATGACTTTGCAAGCTCATGGGTTACAGTATTATATTTTAATCAGGTTATCCTGGTTCAGGTTTGCCACCCAACGGTCATAAAAAATAAAATATAAAGCCAAGTCTTTTTATTACTTACACTTCCTCATCAGACTTTGGGTCTTGCCACTCATATTCTCCGTGCCTCAAACCTGTAAATTAAAAATAAATTTATAGCATCCTATGTACTGTATTTACAACTTTTAATATTATATACAAACGGTAATAAAATTTTCATTAAACAAGCCTAAGAATACTTGCAAATATTATGTCACCTAGGAACATTAAATAGATTGTTATCACTTCGTTTTTGACGGTTAAACAGACATACGCACACAAAACTCTTCTTTTTTGTCAGGGTTTAATGATCTGTTCATGCAATAATGTTAGTCACTATTCCACTCTACAATAACCATAAAATAGTAGCTGGAAGTTTACTATGTCGCCCTTTTTATATAAGAATAAACTTACTTGGCTACCTTACTACATTCAAAACGTACGAAAACTTACTTGTAGTAACACTAAATTTTCTTATAAGATTATTAACTAGTTTTTTCTTATGGGTTAAAGAGACGAATGGTCTAAACATCTTAACCGCTCGATGAATTGCCAACATTAATACATAATATACAAAAACTACTTATTTTTTTCTGTTTACATTAGTATAAACATTTAAAATTAGTAATTATTTTTGTCAATATAACCTAAAAATCAATCAGATGATTAATGTCAACTGTCAAATGTTCTCATTGACTTTGACGTTTATAGTGTTGCTACTCTTTTTTTATTATATTTTTTTATTTCTTTATTTATTTATTTACTAAACTTTATAATATTTTTCCAAATTTATTTGACAGATGTTGTATGAAGAATCTGTCTAATAAAGTTGTAACTGTCAAATAAATAGACTATCTGTAAGCGGTAAAACAGGCCCCTAGACAATTTAAACACTTTTACATTAACGCTTTAAATTATACCATAAGATACGTCCAACTGTTATATACACGTGTGTACTCAAACTCTTTCTTAATCGTTCTCCGCCCCGCCCCACGTTCCTAGGGCGCGGTACAGAAGTTGCGGTCAAGCTTGATTCTTAACAATTCGAAAATATTGTCAAAATTTTTCAAACAATTCGAAAAAAAAGTCAATTTTCTTCGTAAATCGTAGGTATAGTCTGGCTAAGTGGCTACTATAAGTTGAACCTAGAAAAAAACCTTCTGAATTCTGTAGTGGTATTAGGCTACTTTACTGATATTGAATTTCATTAATCAAACTCATATTTATAGTAAAACTCGGCCTACGGAATCGTATTTCAACTTAATCATAAAATAAAAGCTTATGATTGATAAATAAAGTCGAATTGAAAATATGATTTTATATGTATAACTCTTACGGATTAACTTGGCACACGGCTTGACTGACATTTCTTTGAAGTACTGACCGCATAAAAAATGTTGTACTTTTTTGATATTATTTATAAATTTTAACAAAAGTTTAGAATTGCTAAAAATTTTAGTTTGACCACGAATTCTGTACTGCGCCCTAGGAACGTGGAGCGTAGCGGGGCCGGGGACGGGTAAGAAAAAGTTTGGGTTGTACTCGAGATCAATATAATTGTTGGACGTATCTTACGATATAAATAGACAGTTTAAAGTTGGTTATTATTCAGAGCTTGGCTCAAAAGTATTTAAATTGTGTATTTAAACTTTTTTAACATTTATATGTTAAAAAAGTTTAAATACACAATGTTTATGACACTTCAGACTTTTTGGTTTTCACTTAAAGAAAATTGTTATTTAAAATATTTATTATTCATTTTAGAAATACCTTTTTGTTTTTTTATTTTTATTGTAAGTTCTGACTTCTGCCTGACGTAGATCGCAATTTGGGATATATTTTTGAATAAAGAGTACCAAATACTCCTAGTGTGACGTCATACTATGGCGGATCGTAAACTCACCGTGTTTTGGCGGCATTTGAAAGGCGAAATAATTAAACAATATTTTTATGGGTTTCTTTTCTAGCACAAAAGTTTCAATATAAGTTTTTTTAAAGTAAAGTGATATTTTTACTGAGATTTATAGAACAAAGTGTTGTTTGTTATAAATTAATTGCAATGTATGTATTTTATAATAATCAAAATCAGATTCGGAAAACTCGATGGAGATTGGAGGGTCAGAATCCTGTTTCTCTTATCTTATTATATATTGTTTTCATCCATGTTTTATACACATTTTTATTTATTTAGATTAATAACATGTCATGTCTTTTTATTACTTTATTTTGAAGTCTGTATATTGTTAGTATCTATTTTAGTTTACCTATAATGTTGTGTGTTAGTATACCTGAATGTAAATTGAATTCAAATTGTCTTACATAAAAAATCAAAAGATTATAAACGTAATAATACTCACTATTAAGTATCAAAATCATTAAATCCGATTGTGGTCCAATTTTGTTGCTAGTAAAAATAAATGCAAGGTCCAACTTATATTAGCCAGACTATACATTTATTTATACGTACTTTAGGAATGTTTTACTTATTAAGCCAACCTTCTCTATTTCCCTCGTAGATAGTGTATTTTTAATAAGACGCTAGTTGATTTATCTCTTATCAACTGTCTGTATCAACTTATTGCCACACATTGTTTCCAAATGATTATTTTTCCACCGTGTGGTTAAATAGAACCACACGGTAAACCAATACTTAGTATCCCTAACTAGTCGGTGCGGTAAACATATCACTTTTTCAGTGAAATAGACTCTATTGATATTGTTATAAAGTCTATTTGCTAAGATGTATAAATGTAGAGCACAGACAATCCTTGCAGAATTTTTCTATAAAATTAATATTACCGAAAACTTTATTATAGCAACATCGATATTTTATATGTCAATAATTTTATTTTTTTTATTCAATAGTTTTTCATTCATGGCTTCTAAAAATGTGAAAATTAATAATTATTTATATAAATTATTAGAATTTGTACTTAATTAAGTAAAATATTAATAATGTGGTAGATAATTTTAAGGTTACTATTATTTAGTATCAATTTTCATGTTGTGATTTTCTCTAATCTAACGGTAAGTCTTGTGTGACGTGTTTTTTTCCCAATATTTTTTTTGTAAATCTAAGTATTTATACACTTCCTTACTTTACTTTTCATTTATGCATCAATAAAAATATAATTTATATTATTTTATTATTGTTTCCCCTTCCGGTGTACTCTATATTCGGACAATCCTAAATAATTATAACCAAAATAGTATGACCTTAATAAAAATCTCGTATAACAAAATAATTATCCGCAATATACATAAATCAAAGAGTTATTTAACATTTTTGTAGACAGTATAACATAACACAAAATTACCCTGATGAAACTTTACTTGCAAATTTACTTTAATGTTTTTTTGTGGTTTTTTAGTGTTTTTCTAAGGTAGGGTCTTATTTTTCTTCTTCCGTTGTGGAAATGATTCAACCTACTGCAGCATTATAGGAATAAAAAGTATACCATAACTTTACTCACTTAATTATCCTGTATACAAAATTTCATCAAATTCTGTTCAAAAGTGACGTAATTAATGCCATAATATCCCAACAAATTTTACTTTTAAAATATGTCTAGGATTCACGCTGAGCTTTTAATTTTTCAGAGTAAAAATCATATTGTTGACATTTCAAATTTTCTTTCCAGTACACACTTAAAAATGGAGGTTATGAATGAAAGTATTGATATAAAACTGGAGCCAGACGATGATGATGATCCTAGAAAGGATCCAACATCGTTCCTGCCTGAGGAACCAATGTCGTACGAAATAAAACCAAAAAAGAAGAAGAAAAAGAAAAAACAGATAGATCCCTTTGGTGATATTGAAGAGAGAGTCAAGTTGCCGACTCCGACAGTGTACGAGCCAGCCAGCGATGAAGTAGTGGAATACGTGCCAGCTACGGAAGTGATTTTGCCCACTGAAACTGGATACGAACCGGGTATTGCTATTAAAGTTGAAAATATTGAGGTTGAAGTTGATTATAATGATGTGAGTATTTTTGGGATATCCAAACAAACAACAAAAACACTTTTGTGTGTTTTTTTTTAATAAAATAAGGCAAACAAGCAAATGAGTTAGCTGATTTAAAGCAACTGCCGGCACCTATGGACACTAGCAACATCAGAAGAGTTGCAGGTGCATTGCCGGCCTTTTAAAAGAAAAAACACTCTCTTCTTGAAGATTTGCTTCTTGTTTGTCCTTCCTTTACATCTTAACAAACCGATCAATTTGATATTTAGTACATAAAGAAAGTAATAGAGCTTATTTTTGGTCTTGGAAAAGCATTATGTTCCCACTTGGAGTCTTATAAGAATATTCATATATTTATGAAATTTTTGATTACTATGCGAGAGAAGCTGTAAGTTAAAGCTAGTGAAGAAAAAGAATGGTACAATATCTTCTTCTTTCTGTTTGGTCTTGTTAGGTCTTTCTGTTTGGACCCTTGTATGGCTACATTGAGCAAATAAATAAATAGTTGGTAGAAATTATTATTATAGACTCTATGAGTAACTTATTCTATGTACTAAGCACCTTTTTCTGGTTTTTCAGTTTGCCAATGTATCCATGCCGGATGATCCGCAAGGGGAAGGAAGCGAACTGATGGAGGTGAAGTTCGAACAGCAGAACAATGCCCTACATCCAATCTTTGATGAGATACTAGACAATACAAAGAAGATGATCCAAGAGAATACTTCAGCTCAGAACTTTGTATGTGAGATATGCCACCTTGTCTTCCGGAAGGAGAGAACATTGAGAGTGCACCAACAAAGGAAGCACAAGTTGCTGAAAACAGCATTCAAACACATCTGTGATGACTGCGGCATGTCTTATGAAGTTAAAAACAGTCTGATAGCTCACATCAGAAGAAAACACGGTCCTGGCGCAGAAATAGGCGATAGTGAAGAAAAAACTTGTGACATTTGCTATCTAGTCTTTAAAGGAATACCAAGACTCCGTATGCATATGCGTAGAAAGCATGGATCGTTTGAAGACTCGTTTGAGCACGCGTGCAAATACTGTGGTCTTACTTACGATAAATTGACTAGTCTGTCTGTGCATATAAAACGAAAACATTCCAAAGTTAAAACAACTGAAAACCAATGGTTCAGCTGTCCATTTTGTCCGAAAGTTTATACGAAACGTGAGACTTATGCAAGACATGTGCAGAGACATCATATTATCGATGAGAGGCTTAACCAGGATATGTTGAACGCTATGGTGGATGAGAACTCAGGGGAATTCACTTGCAGTGAGTGTAAACTAGTGTTTTCCACTTTTAACTCCCTAAAACTACACATGAGAAGGAAACATAATGCATTTACGGAGAAATTTAGACTTAAATGCAAGCTTTGCGGTCTATCCTATGATAAAAAAGAAAGTTTGAAGAGACATATACGAAGGAAACATGACCAGGGTGCTTACTGCGAGGTCTGCAATAAGCAGTTTGTTACAAGAGAACAGTACTTAAACCATTCACATGAGAAGACCATTAATGAGTGTCATTTGTGTAACTTTATATTCGCCTCTCCGGGAGGGCTAGCTAAGCACTTGCGTTGCACTCACAATAAGGACTCGCCGAAAAAGTACTTCTGTAGTACGTGCAACGAAGGATTCCATGATAAGAGGCAGCTGAAGCCACATTACTTGAAGGTGCATTTAAAAGTATCCTACACATGTCGCTATTGCAACAAGATATTTAAAGCCAGAGAGAGTTTCAAGCGACATGTGCGTTTCCAACATCAAGTTAAAGAAGAACATACCTTGAACGGTCAAAAGTGTGACCAGTGCGCTGAAGTATTTGTCGATGAATTAGAATTGTGTCGCCATGTCAAAATCGCGCATGGCAATGAAGATAATTTGGAAAAAACACAGGTCAAAACTGAAGAATTAGAAAAACAAATGCACCAGTGCCCAAAGTGCACGGAAAGTTTTGAAGTATTTGAAGAATTGAGAGCACATTATAATACAAGTCATCAGATAGTTGAAGAGACTCAATGCCAGATTTGCGGTGAAATGGTTATGTCGAATGACCTACAGAAGCATATAAAGGCCAGTCACGAAGAAACATTGACATGTACATACTGTGATTTCGAGACCAACAGCAAAACAAGTTTGACTCAACACTTATTACGGCACAAAAATGCTAAAACCTTAACTTGTGATTTCCCGAATTGCAAATACAACTCATACTACGAAAGCGCTATGAAAAAGCATAAGCAGAAACATAGTGAGCAGGGTGTGAAATTCCAATGTACGCAATGTCCGTTCCAAACTATGAATAAATATATACTACGGTACCATGAGGAAGCCCATGCTACGGGGAAAAAGAGATATGTCTGCGACCAGTGTGACTACGCAACAATATTGCCAGCAAATCTGGTACAGCATAAATACAAGCATTCTTCAGAAAAGCGGTTTAGATGCGAGTTTTGTCAGTTTGCAACGAAGTATAATACCTCACTGCGTTTTCACGTTAAGAAAAAACATTGTGATCTCCCTACTTAGTGTACAAATAAATGTAAATATTTGGTGTTGTTGTATTTTGAATACAGATTTTAAAAGTTTATAAGTATGTATGTTCGTGTTTTATTTTAGTTACTGTAGAAGAATTTGAAGTATAATTTCATGGAAGACAGGTCTTCTCTTGGAGCAAGAGAAAGTAATGAAATCCTAAACAGTATTCGCAAGGTCTATCCGTAAACCGACGACCTCTGTGGCTCAGACGGTGAGCACATTAGCAGGTCGAGCCGGGGATCGCGGGTTCGAATTCCGCCGACAGAAAAAAAGTGTTTCGATGTTATCATATTACATTTTACGGTAAAAGACTATCAAAAAGAAATTAAAGTTAATGTTCCTTTGTTTGAATGTTTGGTAAATGGTATCCATTATCAAGCAAAAACAATAACTGCACGACCGAAGTGATACTACGATCTCGCAAAAAACTGGCGTAAAACGGCGTTGTGCTGTGTTTCGTTCAGTGAGTGAGTTTGTGGCCGGTGGCTCAACTTCCTTAATCCTCTATCCCTATTCCCATTCCTTATTTCCTCATAAAGGCCGGCAACACACTTGCGACTCTTCGGATTTGGACAGCTTACAAGTGAAGTCATAGAACTAAATCTTATTGTTTTTTGCTCTTCTATGATCTATCGTCCTATAAAGGTATCCTGCGGGTTCATATGATCCATCCATTTTGTGGACGCCGGACGGGCCAGTAGTCTCTATGTATAAAAATAATAAAAATCCTTCAAAGATTTTTTCGGAAACAAAAAATATATAAGCCTACGCTATAACTATTGATTTAAAAAAAATAAACTGTCAAAATAAGCATGTCAAATTGACAGTAACACTTCCAACGCCCATGCGTAGGCTTTGTTTGTGTTAAGTTCGGATCATCTATTCTTTTCTCGATCGTTCTTTATCACGTAACAGTGAAAAGGATAGAAAATAAATCGACACCATTGATGGCTAATTACAAAAGCCAATAGTTGTCATTTTAGCAGAAAACTCGCGAATAATTTGTTAGAAACCGAAGTTTTTGGAAGAAATCTAGACTTTTAAAGATTTTCTGGTGCAGTCTGTGAAATGGAAGCTTATTAGCGTTGATTAGAGCATCTGAAATGGCTTTTTTGGAACTACCAACGCTGGTTATAGAGAATATCTTTTCGTATCTAACGTACGATGAAATTGCTAAGAACAGACTGGTAAGCTAATTTATTTATAGATATGATCCTACAGATAAACGACAGCCTCCAGCTAAATATACGTCTGTTATGACTACCCAGTGCTTCTAGAATTCTGAAATGTGCTATGAGAATGCTCCACTCAAATGTTTATTGTATTTAATTGCATTGCTTAAAGATTGAGTCAGAATTGCTATCGAAACTAACTTTTAGTACCTGGCTGTATATAGAAGTCTAGAACATGTTTTTTTTTAATTGAATGAATTAGAAGTCACAGAAAACTGGTGTTGCGCTGTTTCGTTCAGTAAGTGAGAGTACTGGTGGCCCAAAATTTAGAGAACTATTCCCCTTATCGCTATTCTCATTCCCTTGCGACTATTTGGATGTCACAAGTGACCATTGGTGACGGCAGTTGCTTTCCATCAGGTAACCCGGCTACCCTCTTGCTTCCCCAATAAATAAAAAAAAAGAATTTGAGAACAGTGTTATTGTTTCCTTAAATTTTCTAAGATAGTGTCTAGTGCTATTTAATATATAAACACAATAACTATTATGAATATAAGATCCTGCTTAAAAACCTATATTCCTTTACCCCTCATCCATAAGACATTTGGTCAAAAACAAAAAAATGGGTGACCGCTGAAAATATGGTTGGATGACATCAAGAATTCCTCTGGTCCTTTGTGGCTACAGGTGGCTAGTGATAGATGTGAGTAGAAAAGGCTGGAGTAGACGGCATCAGGACACGCCAATAAGGAGGCTGTAGTTTAGCCCCACCCCTACTGCTGGCTGGATTTTAAGTTGTTAGTCCATTTATCGAGGAAGGCTATATAACATCAGACTTAAAGTTTCATGCGGATATAGTCACAAGCAACATCTATTATTTTATAGTTTCATAGTCCCCTGAATTACTGTAGGTTTACAGTTTCATTTATAAGATTTAACAAATTTCCTTGCAGGTGTCAAAATCATTCAACGAAATATGTATGACGCTACTCAACCGTGGTTTCCTGATGATAGAGAGGAGACATGCTCTCGCACTGAAGAGTGTCAAGGCACAGCTGCCAAGACGGGAGTCAGAGCGCAGGTTAGCTTAAATTAAGTAGCAAATAAGGAAACGGGTGACCTGATAGAAAACAACAACTGTAGCCCATGTACACTTTAAATATTTCAATAGAGGGTTATGTTGCTTGCTTTTTAAGATAGGCTAAATTGAAGCTCTGAACATTTCTTGCAATATCAGAAGAATTGTATGGGCATTACGAAGCAGAAAAGGGGGCCTGGAAACTAGGCTCACTCAACGAAACACCGTCTCATGCTTATTTTCTGTGAGGCCGGGGGACTTCGGTTGAGCTTGCCGAAGCAAACCTCTCACTTTGCCTCTCAAATCACGTTATGACGTTGTTCATTTCAGATACCACCCCCTAGCGCGTCACTGCGACATCCTCACATCCATCGAGACGAGGATCTCAATGCTCAACATGACATACAGCAAATTTATTGACAATGGGTTGTGCTGTTTTATACCGGGGAGGGTAAGTTGGACTTCCTCGCCTCACTAGCTATTGTCACAAGTTACAACTTTTTATTACTGCTCAGCTCCTGGTGATGCAGCGTGATATTATATAGCCTATAGCCTTCCCTGATAAATGGACTAACACAAAAATAATTTTTCAATTCCGTCATGTAGTTCCTGAGATTAGCGCATTCAAACAAACTTAGTATCTAATATATAAAATTCTCGTGTCACAATGTTTGTCTTCGTACTCCTCTGAAACGGCTTTACCGATTTTAACAAAATTTTGCATGCATATTGGAAGAATCGGCTAACATCTATTTTTCATGCCCCTAAATGTTAGGGGAAATTATTTTTATGGCAAAACAATGTTTGCAGGGTCAGCTATTAAATAGATAATATTCAAATTGGTAGCACTAATGACTTAGACTCCTAAACAGGGAATAAGGTTTAACGATATATATTCCCAGTTTTGGAGTCCAAAATACCTATAGATTTTGGACTCGCAGTAAACTACGCAGGATGTAACAAAATTAAGTGATAATATATTTAGGGTGTGTATGTGGGACATATGATAAGGTTTTTGCCGTGGGAGAGCCATGCTTCGGCACGACTGGGCCGGCTCGACCGGAGTGATACCACTGGCGCGAAACGGCGTTGTGCTGTGTTTCGTTCAGTGAGTGAGCTTTCGCCGTTTTTCGCCAGTTTTCTGTGAGGCCGTGGTGTCACTCTTGTCGAGCCGGCCCATTCCTGCCGAAGCATGGCTCTCCCACGGCAAAGAGCACCTGCATCCTCTCGAGTGCAAACTAAAGGTCTCACCCACTAGGCCACAAACGCTCTACAAATTTTCTATCATACATTTCAGGTGATAGACGAGATCCGTCGTGTGCTCCACATCGTGGAGTCGTCCAAGCAGCCGCCCCGCGCCCACGAGGTGCTACAAGAGCTTCGAGACATATCCAGTATGGCGATTGAACATTTCGATGACAAGATATCACCAGCGTTCCGCAAGAGGCTGCAGGAGGGTGCTCAAGTGGCTGCGAGACCGACGCATACTGTTGAAGGTGGGTATTGAGATGGGGAGCGGTGGAATGGAATAGATTGGGATGGAATAAGATAGGATGGAATAGAATAGGCTAGTCGACTATTTTTTTATAATTATCTATATATATATAAAAGAAAGTCGTGTTAGTTACACCATTTATAACTCAAGAATGGCAGAACAGATTTGGCTGAAAATTGGTAGGGAGGTAGCTTAGAGCCAGGAGACGGACATAG
>JAOTAV010041945.1:0-17805 GCA_026546445.1 Cyclargus thomasi
CGTTGTCTGGTACCTGTAACACAAGTCCCTCGGGTACTTAGCACGGGGCCAGACTGACGTAGTGTGAAGCGTCCATAGATATTATTATATTATAACTTATAGCCTTCAGAATCAGTACTTGCGACATTATTAGATCTAAAAGGGCAATTGGACACTGTTAAGCATTTGTGTGTTATCCAACAAAAACATCAGATTTTCTGCTATGAATGCTGTCTTATTCTTCAGATCTTAAGATCTTAATAATCCTGCATTCATAACTTTTTTTTTGTTGGAAACAAACAAATGATTAACAGCATCCTAATTCGACGCTATTGAATCTATAGGTGCTGAAGGATATGTCGCTATTTGCCTGATGTTGCGACATATTATATCATAATACATGTATTTTTTTTTTATTATTTATTTATTTTAGGTCGCTCAAACATCGATGTCATTAGCGACCACTTAAGATTTACAATGTTAAATTAAATGTTACAATTTTGTGAATACTATCAAAGCATCTAATATAACATGTAGGAAGATTAACTTTTAAGCGTTCAGTAGAGTATACATGTTAAATATTTGTCAGCCAGCCCAAATAATTTCAAAGGGTAAAAACGAAATCTTTTTGCAAGACTTCTTTGTCACCAGGCTGTTTCAAAAACACTGAGCGAGCTTCTATTGCTCGGGTGCTTGCCGTTCAAAATTCCAACATTTTGCGCTCTCAGCAATTTTTCTTTTGCGGCGGACCCTATAATACACAACCGCACTCGTTCCTGGGGGGTTAGCCAAGATCTAAAAGTTTTCGCTTCTTTGTAGAAACGCCAAACAAAATGTTTGGAAATGACATAAGCTTTCGTTACGTTTTATGTCATTTACAAACATTTTGTTTGGCGATTCTGCAAAGAAGCGAAAACTTTTAGATCTTGGCTAACCCCCCTGGTCAGTTTTTGTCTGCTGCGTTCCAATTTCGATCGTGTGTGGCGGCTACATTTATTAGAATTTCGAACGCGTGTCAGCGTATTGTTTAACTATCATTGACCCACCAGCTGCTGGCCATACAAGGAGGTGTTATGACAGTCTGTTCAGAGCTATAATGCCCCTGACATGGCTCTTAATACAATTGCAACAAGGATAATTTTTGTTCAATGGTTTAATGGATGAGTAAACGTGATATGTGCACTGCATATTGAATGCTCATAATATGTGACGTTATTCTCAACACGAAAAGATGGACATACATACATTTACTTAATATATCTAAATATATACAAGCACTGTTAGGTAATAATCGAGAGAGCTGATACTGGAATAATGTACCTAAACCGTCGTCCCGCACTCCAAGTAGCAACCCAGCGCTGGATTGGATAACTAGATTGTACTAATATAACAGGTTGAGTGTATAAGAAACCCTAAAGGTTTTCTAGGATATCAGAATCAAACACCTTGTATTTCCAAATTTGTATTATATTTTTCTCAACTGTTTTAACTTCTTATTCACTCAAGTTACAATCAGCAACTGAACCCCCAAAATGGCGACACAGCACTTTTATTCACTATTCAGTAGCGCCATTTCTTCAGGAAGTTCCCCAAAAAGAAAAATCATTTGATATTAAAATATTAAATTATCTTGTAAAATGCCTAAAAGTGATTATTCAATCGTGTAGCATAGACCAATTATTTTATGGACTTACAGATCCATACTAAATTTCGTATACGGGAAAAACCTCTTAGATCTAGATGGCGCTAGTCACGATACTGGATAATTTAGGAGGTATAATAATACATCAAAACTAGTCATTTACATCAAACGGTACAATTCTTCTATGCGTGTAATGATGTAAAATTCATAAAATTACAGTTACAAAATATTTATAATTCTATTAAATAAAAATCTATAACGGATCCTTAAAATTAAATAAAACGGAAGTATTAAAATAATCAATTTCTAACAAGTTAAAAAGGTAAATTATTTCTTGTTTGCGAGGTAAGCACGAGAAATCGTTTCAGACGTTTTGTAAGCAACGGTTAGGTATAGTCAGCAAAAATAATGAACGATAATTTTCCTTAGCCTTTCTAATAATGGAGATCACAACATTTTGGCTTCTCTGCATAGAGTTTGTGTAATAGGATTTTTCGAAAGTACTGGATCGATTTCGATGAAGTTTAGCGCAGATATAGAAAGGACTACGCCAAAGGGCAATGGACATAGGCCACTTTGTTACGGGAAATATACGAACTCCCCGAGATATGTCCTGTTCGTTAACAGACGTTAATTAGTGTACTACAAAAAATAACTACACACACAGAAGAAAATGAATTTTTTTTTAAAGAAGAAATTAACTAACTAGGTTTTTGTCTTGTCTTGTTATGTCACAAGTTTTTCCATTTACCATACTAAGCAAACGGCTGGTTTTCACTTCATTATACAAAGACATGAGCAAGTAAAAGTGCATAGACCTAGCTAGGACGTCCAGGTCGATGGCTTCCTATACTTTCAAAACGCCTCCGTGGTCTAGTGGAACAGAGCTCGGCTCGGCACCCGGAGGTCGTGGGTTCGATTCCTCCTTTGGAAACATGTAATTTCCAAGTTTGGTTAGGACAATGCAGGATGATCACCTGATTATCTGACAAGCAAGATGATCCATGTGTCGGATGGGCATGTAAAGTCGGTCCTGCGCCTGATCTCTCGCCAGTCGTGTCGATCATTTGTCCCGCTGAGTTATAAGAGCAAAAGAATAAAGAGAGTGCTCTTGTGTACTGCGCACACACTTAGCCACTATAAAATTACTCCTGCGTAACAGGCCTAGCTTCTATAAAACTGGCCATCGCACCGAAACCGGTGTGGGGAGTATTATTGTGCATTCCGATCTATAGGATTGTAACATAACGTTTATAAAATATGTAATAAGTTAATGTAAAATCATTTATAACTATAAAAATAGTTGCCTGGAACATATCGCTACTTAGCGATGAGGCCGCCAAAATTGTAGTGTTTTTTCTGCTTTTACTGTATTGTTATATAATTTTGTGGAATGCAATAAAGTATATTATTATTATTATAACTTATAAGAGACAGAAAAAATGAGTTATAACTTAGACCATTATAAATATAGTTACATTGGAAATTAAAAAAAAAGTCCAGAGCGTGACGGAGTTTAAGTAAACTTTGATTAAATGTTAACCTTGGTGCGAATAAATTGTAATTAATAGTGACGGAAAAAGGATACGAGCATAATGCTTTTAGACAACTCGAATAAATTGTAATAAAAAATAAATAATATTAAATATAAACATAAAGTTTAAAGAACTAAAACCCGACTATTAAACGTGTTCTAAAAATTACGAAATAAGAAAATATAGTGCATGTTTAAAGGATAGCTATGGTCGTGCATTTTCTTTTATTTCATAATTTAATTATTGTAAGAGATGCGACGTTAAAAAAACTGAAAAAATTGCCAGATTTTTCACTGCGTTTAAACATCCCGAAAAAAAGACACACCTTAAGGTGTGCCTTTCTTTAATTTTTTATGAGAAAAATACTTAAATCGGTAAAGTTTTGGATCGGTAAATAAGAAGTCAGGGGACAGCGCATCGTCGATTTCAGGGTTTTCCAAACCAAGATGCAGTTGTTTCTATCGTGCTCTGCGGCCTATTTTCAGAGCCTCCTTCAAATGTTTAATTTATTTAGTTTCAGGGACAGACATCGAAGTCTTAGTAATAGGGTCCCGTTTTTACCCTTTGGATACGGAACCCTTTAATTTGTCTCGCCCCGTTTGTCCATACAAATCACAGAAAAAGCTTTCGGTGCTGGTATTCTTAGCATCAGGCGAGTCATTTGCTCTGCGTTCAAGAAAACTCTTCTCATAGTTTCACGTAAACACTGTTTAACCTTTATGACAGTCACATTACGTGTATGTTTGCACACGTAATACTCGAAAACCGTTGTGAGGTCACTAGAAAGTGTTACGCAAGTATCGTCTCTTTGACCGGAACTAATTCAACGATATATTTCCTTAGTATATTGAATATTGATTGTACATAATATATCTATACTAATAATATAAAGCTGAGGAGTTTGTTGTTTGTTTGAACGCGCTAATCTCAGGAGCTACACGCCGAAAATGAAATTTTTTTTCTGTGTCGGTTAGTCCATTTATTAAGGGTATATAATATCACGCTACGACCAATAGAAGCCGAGCAGTAATAACAAATGTTGTAAAAACAGAATAATTTATAAAGTTTCACACACGTAGTCGCGGGCAACAGCTTGTATTCAATATATTTCCTTAGTATATTGATTGTATATTGTATATTCTATATAATATATCATAATAGGTAGATGTTCTATTAACCTGCTTTAGTGATTTTAAGTTATGAAATGTTTTGATTGATTACAAAATATCCATTCGTCAATAGAGATGAAGAGATAAACCGGAAAACGTCGAGAAAACGTAGATAAAATTATGACGCCCAACTTAGCCCCGCAGAAGCTTTAGAATGGCGACCCAAGGATTTAAAAAGTTGGTATAAACTGACAGGTTTCCTTTGTGCATTCGCCACTTTGTCTATCTTGCTGTAGAAAGCCGGTAACGCACATGTGTCCTTATTTTCGTTTGCCTCCTTATTTTCATAAAAAAGAAAGAAACAATTTCGGTCGCAAGGCGAGGGCCGAAGTTCCTTGTCTACTAGGATCCAGACTAGATCGAAGCTTTAATAAATTAGGCGGTGCCTCTAATGAAATTAAAGATGCATCTTTCGTATAATTTAACCACCTACAACACATAGCTGAGCGGTTACTAATACACTGGATCACAGGTTCCCAATCTTTTGAAACCCGCGGTGCAGTTTCAAGTTTAATATTCTTTCACGGCGCCCTCTCCTAGTTAACTATTTGAGGAATAATACCAGGGGGGCTATTATGACCATTACAAACCTGCATGGTTCCAGGCAATTCAATATAGAATAATAACTGAATTAATACTAGTTTGGTCGTCTATAAATGGATTTTAAACATGTTAGAGACATAAGGGAACGTCAAACTTTACGTATCTAGTGTCACGTGACTGCTGATTGGCTGGAAATTGACTGGGAATAAGAGATCATAATAACCCCCCAGAGCTTTCCTATGGATGATTTAAATATATATAGTAGAGCCAAAACATTAATTTAGGTCTAACGATATTATTCTGAGTTCGCCTTATTTATGCCATATTTGACAGTGCAATGCACGAAAAAAGTTACACCTTTATTCCTCCACCACATCTTCGTAGGTAACTTCTCCTAAGTGGAAAAACTGTTTTTGGCAATTGTTTCATTGAAAATTTTGTATTTATTAATAAGTATTGCGAATTTTGACTGCAGTTTATTTATATTTTATTGGCCAAAGAGGTTGTTACCTCATTGGCCAACATAATAACCAATAGAGAAATAATGTAAGCCATTCGTATTCGAAACATTATTACCAATGATTAAAAGTTTATTACCACTGATAAATTAACCAACCAACTAAGGCTCGCACTAAAACAGTATGCACTAATAAGAGACCTGCCTGTCTATACGTACCCCGATACGTTCGACCAATCAGATCGCAGCACTGGCTTTTGGTGGATTTTTTTCTAGACTTTTGGTTCTATTTCCGCACTTTTGGTTCTATGCTCGATGGGATGTTACCCATTATAAAGTTTTACGAGTAAGTAGTCGCAGGTAACAGCTAGCACTACATATTTTTCTATCTTAAGGGCCTGTTTTACCGCTTGCCGATAGTCCATTTATCTGACAAATACCATTCGATAGATGTTGTATGAGAATCTGTCAGAAAAGTTGTGGATAGCCTAACAGAAACTTTAACAGTAAGCTGTCAAACAGGCCCTGAGTCTGATGTTATCTAAAGCAACGTTCACGTGAACGTGTGCGATCAAATATGAAGATGAACTACTGTTTATTTTACACTGTGCCATCAATCTTGGATCCCACACTCTCAATTCAAGGCTTTATCGGCGCTCACTTGTCAGTTGTTACCTCATAATCACTTGCACCCGAAAATATCCTCATTTCATCATCACCACCATCGTCATCACCAAAAGCTTTATCTATATACATAAAATAACAAGTCCTGACTCACAAAAACTCTTAAAGCTACAGCCATAAAATTTGGTTGGATTGTTTTATTGAGTAGACACCCACTAAGAAAGGAATTTTAAAAATTCTACTCCTAAGGGAGTGAAATAGGGGTTAAAGATTTGTATTAAAGTTCGTCATTTGTTTAGTTAAAGACATGAAATTTTATTTCTGAGCTACTGAAGTAAACATGGATTTAAGAATTTTTTAAAATTTAACCCCTAAGACAATCTCAATTCAATATCAAAGTCTTAGTAATAGCATACACCAATTATTTTATAGACTTACAGATCCATACAAAATTTCGTATACGGGAAATACCTCTTAGGTCTAGATGGCGCTAGTCACGATAAAAAAAAATCTGTATTTTCACAAAATCATATGAACACTCGTACGTCTCGTTTTACCCTTCGGATACCTAACCCTAAAAATGGCAAAATATGAACATTCCTAAAATAACGATTTGTCTAGTGACTGCCTCAGAATGTAGTGCCAAACTTTAATTTCTTAAACTAATTAAAATGGCTTCAAAATGCGTCGTAAACAGAACAGATATGATGTAACAACAATATACAGGGGACCTAAAATGGTCGTAATATTGCAAAGGAATTGCTCTACAATTCGTTTTAGTATATTTTGTCTAATTATTTTGATAAAATAGTTACTACAAAATCAATTAAAATTGATTGTGAAATTACTGCTTTGTAAAATTAGTAGTTATTTACAAGAAAAATTATAAAATGAATTGCTGTTAGCAACATTGCTATGTGACCATTTTAGCTTGGCAGATAGACAGAGCATAGCAATTGCAGTATTGCAGAATCCACCATGGGGACTTAATACGATAAGTGAGTCAATGATTGCTACATAATTAGACTTGACTTGATAATGAGACCTATTAGGACCTAGGACCTAAATATCAAATTAGATTTACCAGCGGAATTTCGTTTTTAAATACTAAGGCATACATGGGCGTACGTAACTTTTTTTTATTTCAACACAAAAGACTTCAACGCTTAATTCGAAGATTTTAAAATAAAACCGGCCAAGTGCGAGAGAGACTCGTGCACGAAGGGTTCCGTACCATATTAGAACGAACATAGGTAAAAATTGTGTTTTTTGTATGAGAGCCCACCTTAATTATTAATTTTGTTAAAATTTTACTACTGATTAGTAGAGTAATAAATAAGACTTAGTATTTTATGAAAATTTCAAGGGTCTGCCTGTTGCCATTCTTTTATGGGAGCCCAGCTTTTATTTATAAAATTTATTTTGGTTTCAGTATTTATTTTTATAGCTATTACCGTTTTTGAGATACAGCCTGGAGACAGACAGTCGGACATCGAAGTCTTAGTAATAGTAACCCGTTTTGACCCCTTGGGTACGGAACCCTAAAAATACAAGGCGCGCGCCGAAGCACATGTTTTCAAATTTAAATGGTGTTTAAGTATCCGCATATTTTTTTAAATTTAGACGTAGGTTAGACTAAAGCAATCGCAGCACAAGTCAACAGTTTTTAGGTCAGCTTATAATTTAAGTCTTTCAAGGTGAGCTGCTTATCTACCTGTTCACTATTCACCATTACTTTTGATCATTTTGCCCTTTTACCCGACTACGCCAGGAGGGTTATGTTTTCGAGAATATGTATGTATGTATGTATAATTGTTTAGTACGCTCTGCAGCCTAAACGGTTTGATGGATTTTGGCTTCAAAGGTGTCATCAGATTCGTATTCACTGTGAGAGTGACACTAGGTATATCAAAATATTTTTAAAAAATGGCGGATTTTTAGCATCAACCTCGAATATTGTATTGTTTAAAATTGAAACCGTAACGGTTTCTGCAGTTGGGTTGTTTGTTTTTTAGATTCTATTTATTGTACTTTCCTGTTCCTAAGTACTACTTACTGGCTTCCTGTTCCAATGTTTAACGACCACTGTGGGTCCGTAAACGCGTTGGTAGCCGGGGGTCGCGGGTTCGTTTTTTTTTTCTATTTTTTTTTAATTCCGCCGACGGAGCAAAAAGTTTTTCAATGTTTACTGGATCTTGGATGTGTATTAAATATGTGTATCATGTATTAAAAAATCTTAAATATGTGTATAGTATAATTGTATTAAATATATTTCCGTTGTCTGGTACCTGTAACACAAGTTCCTCGGGTAGTCAGCACGGGGACAGACTGACGTGGTGTGAAGCGCCCATAGATGTTATTTTGTTTATATTTTAGCGTCACAGCTCCCACAGCGAAGTTAGGTGAAACTTAAGTTATGTCAATAAGTTCTATTACCTAATCTTAAATGCTCATAGATTATTCTACAAATAAATAATTTAATTGTCAGTAAAGCAAGCGAAGTTCAAAGACAGTTTTATGGAGCTAATAAAGTCAATAGATAAATATAATATGTTGATAAAATGTTATATCCCCGGGGCCCTAGGTGTATTGCACTATGCGAGCCAAATGGTAATCAATGTTCGTTTTGCAATTAATTCAAAGCTAACATGCACTCTATGTAGTCGTCATAAGGTTCAATATTGACAACAGCTAGTTTATTGCGACAGCCAGTTCTCAGTCAAGTCAACATTTCATACTTATAAACACTATACTTGTTTTGTAGCTTAGTTTACTTGTAAATGTTACAGTGTTTAGTTCCGTACCGTTCGATATTCAATTGCTATTGACAAATGGATTTCCCGCCGAAAAAAGTGTCACCGCCAGTGTCAATGTCAGTGTGAAAAAAGTGATTGTTTTTTTTTTTGCGAGTAGCACGTCGTGCTAGGTCGAAGGTGACAATGCCCCAGATTTTCTTCAAAAAAGTAATGGTGGTGCGGGGCGACGTCGAGGTGAGTTGCTTTCACTAAGGGAAGTTTAGTAATAAATCAAAGAGACGTATTTGAACGTGGTATGATTCATTGCAACGTGTACTAGATATTCATATAAGATTTCAGCTATAGTATAATATCATGCTTAGATTGTTTCATACACATAATATTACTAATTACTATTCTATATCTATACATATAATAAAAAAGTAAAATTGGCGTGTATGTACATTTAATATTTTTACAAAAAAGAACAGTAACAGAACACATATCGACAAAAAAAATTGTCTGTTTGTACGCACTAATCTGAAGAACTACTGCACGGAATTAAATAAATAAAATTTTTAATAGCTATTAGGTCTAGGCAACATATAGGATACTTTTTATACCGGGAAAATGTTTCCGGCGTGATATACAAATTTTTTTACAACGAATTTGGGGGCACCAGCGAGTATATAATAAAATTATAAACGCTTCACAAACTTTGTGAATATGTTTGTTTGTTACTTCTTCACGCTTAAACGGCTTGGGCGGTTTTGATAAAATTTGGCATGGAGGTAGCTGGTATTCTACAAACAACACATAGGCTACTTTTTTCGCTGGTTAGCACCACTGTCACAGCTAGTTAGAAAGCTCTAAATTTTGATTTCTTTAGTAAGTACTTTTTGTTATTGTAGTTTATTATTAGGTATTTTGTACTTTCTATTGTCTTTAAAACTTTAAAGACTGTGGAAAATAGGATTTTGAGATCAAATAACTTTTTACTTGAAAGATATTGTGTTACAATTTATAGCCTAGGATAGTGTTAGCTAATTGTTAAGCATCTGTAAAATGTAGCCTATTCACATTGTGGTATTTCTTGGCAGATGGTCAAAAGTCTGGACTCTAGACTTAGCTAATTCTAGATTCTATTTTCAGAATCTAAATATCAAAGAAAAGTTAAGCGAATGAAAAGGGAATGTGCAAAATCTACAGAGTAACATATAAAACCCACGTTTTTGGAAGTCGGCTTAATATTTGTTTTATGTGACTATGATACACATTTTTTTGGGGGTTGACCTAATATTTTTTCGTAAATCCTGTGCATTTTTCCGATATTAGTATAATAGTATACATTTCAGTTCTTATAAATATCGAAATTGAATTTAAGGATCAAATTAATGATATTGATAATATCTATGGACGCTTAACACCACGTCAGTCTGGCCCCGTGCTAAGTACCCGAGGGACTTGTGTTACAGGTACCAGACACCGGAAATATATTTAATACTTTAATACTATACACATATTAAATTTTTTTATTCTATGATACACACATTTAATACACATCCAAGACCAAGGAACATTGAAAAACTTGCTCCGTCGGCGGGATTCGAACCCTCGACCCCCGGCTTACGCTACCAACGCGCTTACCAACTGAGCCACAGAGGTCGTCAAACTAAGTGATAATATGATAATACTAAGGTGTGCATATTTCCGTTACACACAGCCCGCTATAAATATTGCCGAAAGAGTAACCCTTTTAACTTATGTAAGAAGAGTCAATCGAAGATGTTGCGCTGGAGTCCTGGCCCACGCCAATCATAAAACAAGCTAAATTGGACATTTAGCTTGTTTTATGATTGGCACGATACCTCTCAAGCCAAAATCCATCAAGCCGTTTAGGCTGAAGAGCCTGACAAACAGTTATACATACATACTCTCGAAAACAAAACCCTCCTTATGGTGCAGTCGGTTAAAAAAATCACACTTTCAGCGATACTGCTCACCGTGCCACTGCTTTACGTTTGTCCACCGCATTCCGTCACCGTCAACTAGAAAATGAAACCTGTCACCTACTTGTGTACAAGGGCATTTTATCGGGCCGAAACGATCTCGTTGACGATGGCGGCGTGCGGTAGACAAACGGCGTTAATCTGTTATAGATACAGCAAAATAAATCGGACGATAATCGCTTGGCGTGTTTTTGTATGGGATTGACGTAGACGAACGAAAAGTCACGTGATCTAGTCGAGTTCGAATATGTCACTCCCATACAATACAAGCGAAGCGATTATCGTAAACCTTAATCGCTTGCCACATATCTACGGGGGCTGTGGTGGCGTACATCGAAATGAAACCAGTCACCCATGTTTTGTCGTCGGAGAGCCTCGCTTCGGCACGAATGGGGTCGGCTCGACTGGAGTAACACCATGGCCTCGAGTTCGATGCACGAAATACATTTTTTGATTTTTAATTTTTTTCAAATACACAGTTACAGAAAGTGGTGCACTTCTTGCGGTTCTCAACATCTTGTTATTATAAAATATGACGTATTTCTGTCACATATAATGAACTAGTCATATGCATTCTGTTGAGCATGCTACATCAGCAAGTCTCACCCCTGGCCGGCATCCAAGCTGTGAATATTACAGTGACATTATAATTTGTACTATCAGAGAATATGTGCACTATCAGTGATTTAGGCTTGTAGACATAAAAGGCTGACTTCTGTAAAATAACAGCAAAATTTATCCTTCCTCGAAACTCAAAGAATCTCCATACCAAATTTCAGCAAAACCGATTCAGTCGTTATACATACATATACATCGTATAGAAATATTGCAAAATATTAAAAGTGTATTAGATATGTAAGTTAGATTTTACTTGCTTTTTGCAAATAAATAATTCTAAATCTTCTATCATATTTCTAAATGACGACCTCTGAGGTAAGAGCGTTGGTAGCTTAAGCCGGGGGTCGCGGGTTCGAGTCCCGCCGATGGAATAAAATTTTTTCAATGTTCTTGGGTCTTGGATGTTTATTAAATAAGTGTATCATATAATAAAAATCTTAAATATATTTCCGTTGCCTGGTACCTGTAACACAAATCCCTCGGGTAGCACAGGGCCAGACTGACGTGGTGTAAAGCGTTCATCAATATATTTATTATTTTATATTTCTCGTTTAAACTACTTCAAGAACAAAGTAATTAACAATTTCAATAGTATTTCTGTTATAAAAAAAAAGTAAAAACTAAAAAAACTCTACACGCCAGCTATTAGCGGCTATTGGACATCGAACATTGCACGTTACCACGAAAAATGCTATCGACGGCGTTCGAAATATTTTGCATTGCATCAAGCGATCGCTGCAGCGACCGGGAACGATGACCGACGACCGGCTAGCGAGTGACCGGTGAGCAATGACCGATGACCTGGGATGACCCGGTCACTGAACATCAGACCGATTCTGCTGCGGTGAAAAATTACAAATTCTGAAGATACTGCAGTACAACTTTAGTTTTTAAACTTCGTATACGAACCTCAAATACATGATTTTATTTACTACCGATGAATATTACGAATCAGATCATACCTTGTGTTGGTTATAACTTTGTCATAATGACTTTGCACATATGAAACGGCTTCACCGATTTTTACCAAATTTAACACTTGCCACTTGTCCATGTAATATTAGAAAAAAAAATATTAAAAGAATTGCAAGCGACTATCTTGATCTTTCACGGAATATTTTGTAAAACCCAATGTTTTCGCGAGCTGTTATAAGTCTGCGCTTCCCCCTCTAAACAAGTGGCAATTTATTAACGTTTGCGATAATCGCTTCGCTTGTTTTGTATGAGATTAACATATTCGAACTCGACTAGATCACGTGACTTTTCGTTCGTCTACGTCAATCCCATACAAAAACACGCCAAGCGATTATCGTAAGCGATACTCGCCTGACACTTGTCTAGGGGGGCAGATTGCTATAGAATATATAGTTTCGATGTTTTTGCCAAGAGAGAGCCATGCTTAGGCACGAGTTGCCCAGCAAGCCTAAGCTACGGGTACAAGGTTACAATTGCCTAGTTTTCTGGAGCTGTTTTTAACCGACTTCCAAAAACGAGGAGGTTATTGAACATTGTGTTATGTTTTTTACATTTCTTGGTGTGACAGAAGGTCGAAAATCCTCTCCGACATTGACCTACAACCACAAACTGGTTTCATTAACTTTGGCATTGATCGAGTTGGAAGTTTTGGACATTACGCGAAATCCGCTACACCTTGAACCGTCGAAGACGTTAACGATACCAAAAACGATATTGCTTTACTTCCGAATCTACTTCCTAGTTTATATTCTTCTTAGATAATTAAGGACATGAGTGGATGAAGCGGGTAAGTATGAATTTGAAATCTGATATTATTTTGCTTTTTGCCTAAGTGTAGGTTTTGGGGCCGGAAAAATGATTTGCAATACATAAATAGGAATCATATTTAAATCTGAAACATAGGCTAGATGATAAAGTAAGCAAGTCACAAGATTTGTAAAAACACTATAACCGAAATTTTAGTGTTTTTAATAAAAATTGATATTTCAAATTTAAAAAACTGAAAGTAATAAAAAACGAACTTGTAATAAAATTATGATTCTCCTAATAATGCGTTTAATAATTCCGAATACTTAGGGTCTGTTTCGCCGCTTACGGATAGTCTATCCACAACTTTATTTGGCAGATGTTGTATGGAGAATCTGTCAAGGGTTGCATAGCCTAACAGAGATTTATTCAGTGAGCGGTAAAACAGGTCCTTAGTTAATGTGTTTTTATTCCGGTAGACATGTTTAACTAACAAGCTGTAGGTAACGACGGGGCGCGAGATATACAAAACTAGCTGTTGCCCGTGACTACGTCCGCGTGACACTTTGTAAACTATCCCATTTTGACAACATTTTTTGATTACTGCTCGGCTCCTATTGGTCGTGGCGTGATGTTATATAGCTTATAGCCTTCCTCGATAAATACATTAACCAACACAAAAAAAAAAATTTCAATTCCGGCCAATAGTTCCTGAGTTTAGCTCGACCAAACAAACGAATTCTTCAGCTTGATATTTATGTTGTGTTCGTAAGATGATAGTATATATTTTTTAAATAATATTTAGGGGGCAAGCGAACAGACGTGTTACCTGATGGAAAGCAACTGTCGTCGCCCATGGACACTCCTAACATCCGAAGAGTCGCAAGTGCGTTGCCGGCCCTTATGAGGGAATAGGGATAGGGGATTAGGTAAGTTAGGCCGCCGGTAAACTCACTCACCGAACGAAACACGTACCACAACGCCTGTTTCACGCCGGTTTTCTGTAAGGCCATGGTATAACTCCGGCCGAGTCGGCCCATTCGTGCCGGCTCCCACGGCAAAAGTTTGAAGGTCCGCGCCGAATTGCCGCGTCGGTGGAAAACCCAGAGGTCTCTTCATCTGTTGACCTAGATCACCGAAAACAATGTTTTAAATAATACTAGCAGTTACACGCGGCTTCGCTTGGAATTTAAAAATCGCTTAAACATATGAATATTCTCCTAAGCTCCTTTCTATGTTACTGTACATTTTTCTGAGTTTATGGCAAAAATCAAGTTAATCGGCTGCTTAGTTGTAACAGATCGTCGCATAGACACTGGTAACATTAGAAGAGTTCCTGGTGCATTGCCAGCCTTTGAATATTGTACCTTAAATAAACCAATAAACTTACGACAATATTATGTTAAAAGCCGGTTTAGATAATTAATGAAATAGTCATTTGCAAAACCCAATTAAAGTAAGTCAAGTATGGGTAAGTTTCACAACATTCCAGTAAATATTCATTTTTTCCTTCATTTTGCGATTTCATTATCTAGCTTATCTATCTAGCTATCCATCAAATCCACATTCTTTTAAATTTGAAACCATTTTCCGATCCTAAAACGTACATTTATGCAAAAATCCGGCAGTTTTTAAAATGTTAGTTACCAGCTTCTTCCACTTATGTCTTTAATCTTTAGGGGTCTTTGTAAAGTTAGTGCTTAGGCACGGCGCGGGCACGGCGTTATTTCGTTTCTAGTAGATAGGAAATTCCTCTGAAGTTTTGTCACAACTTGTAAGTCGTTCCCACGGCAAAATTGAGGGAATCTCAATAATTTTGTATCACCATAATAGTGTTAATGTATGTCAAGTATACCATTTATGCTTTAAAAAAACTATCAATCTTTATAGAAATACTTGCAATAGTTATAATTTTAGATGCATTAGAGAATAGAATTATCTGCCCGACTAAGATAAACCAACGTGATATATCTCTGTCTCTCTCTTGTAGTCATAATTGAAGACATAAGTCGAAAAAGCAGATAGCTACCAATTTAAAAACTTTTTACATAAATGTAGTTTTTTAGTCCAGAAAAATTATTTGAAATAAAAAAAGTGAATTCTATGTATAGCTAGATGCATTAGCTAGATGATGAAGTTGGTAAGATTTGCTAAAAAATTAAGAGGAAAATGAGTAATTGCTCCGACGTTGTAAAATGTTAGTTATCTGGTTTTTCCACTTATGTCTTCAACTGTCGATATCGACATATATCTCTTATTTCTAACATGCGTACGTCGAGAGATAAATTTCTCGCTCGAAGACTAGTATCGAAAAAAATTCATACTCTTCTCATAATATCAAAATCTTGACCAAACTCGACAAAAATGTGTTTGCATGTAAAGGTTCGTAGACAAAAGTAGCACGGATTAAAAACAAATCACAAAAATTATTTTTAATTTTGTCGACAAACACGAAAAAATTTCATGTTAGGGTCAATAGTTAGGGAAGAGATAAACCGGTAAACGTCAAGTTAACGTGTAGACAAAGTTATCACGATGGCTTATCTTAGACCGGCTGGATGCAAAATTAATCGTCTGTATATACTGTAACACTACATACTTACCTATATACCTTTTCTCTATCGCAATAATAATTATTTTTCTTTACAGTGTCGGCCCTAGCTAATTATGTATTACATATTTTTATTAACTAGATAACGCTCGCATCTTCGTTACGCGAACATTTTTTTTTTGACGCGAGAACCGCCAATTTATCCATGCCAAATTTTAGCACAATCGACTCAATGATATAGAGGCACGAAGAGGTGACACATACAGACATACAGACATACAGACATACAGACAGTCAGACATACTTTCGCATTTGATAATAGTATATGGCGTATTATTTAGTATTTATATAAAATTTTAATCGACTTCCAAAAAAGAGACAGTTATAATTATCGTTATAAGTATTATCTCTATAATTATTCTGTGAGTGTGTATGTCACTGAACTTTTCTTAAACTGGACCGATTTTGAGGAAAAATTTCATCGAATCTAAAAATGGTTTAGATTCACAAAATAGCTCGGCAGGACAACGTCTGCGGGGTCAACTAGTTATATATAAGTTTCTATTAAACTCTCTACGAAAGGGCGTCATTTCTTAAGTTCTAGACTTGAAATTTTATTTCTGAGCTGCTAATTTAAAACTAATAAATACGTGTTCAAGACTTTTTTGAAATTCCACCCTTAAGAGGGGGTCGAAAAAACTTTAAAATTATGAAGCTAGTGTTAGGAAGTATTTTCATACAAACGTATGAAAATACTTCTTAATGCGACCGAAGCCGCGGGAAAAAGCTATTACCGATGTATGATATTAAACCTAATCTAGAATTTTCCGATAAACCCTTCGCGCATCGACCTCGGCGCTTGATGTTATATCCGAGACGGAAATAGCTTATACCATAGACAAATTATTTTATAATATATAATATGGTATGGTATAATTTCTCTATGCTTATACTATACATACATACTTACGTCTGTTATTAACTTTGATCGATAATAATATTATCACAACATAATAATTTTTTATGCTGCATCTCTCAAGCATATATAGTCTAGTTATGCCGTAAAATGCCCCAAAACTTTATATGAAATGTCAAAATAAGTATAAAATTCCTTGACAACTTATTTAGAACATATCCTAGAATAATTGAAATGTCATAATTTTTATTTAAAACATTATAAACATTATTAGTGTATAGAAAAAAATGTGAAAAATTAATTGCATCGGCCGGGAATCGAACCCGGGCCGCCCGCGTGGCAGGCGAGCATTCTACCACTGAACCACCGATGCTTGACATCTACGTTCGAAATAACCGTATAAGTAAAACAGACGATATATATTTTTTATTTTGTATTATAACCCCTTATCACATTCGGTCGCCGTACCGTGCCGGGTTTCACCCGTGTTCATGTCAAACCAAAGTCTTTACATTACTGATACGGCTGCCGTGTTTATAATATATAACCACGGGCGACAAACGGTCACCGCGCTGGGTGAAAGCTCTCATCTCCGGGTGGCGACTGTGTGCAGGTAAAAGTCCCTTTTCACACGGTCGTCGTTCTAGGTAAAAAAGTAATGTATGAGCGAGTAACTATGAGAGCGGAAGTCCCTTTTTACATGCACACGGTAGCCGTACCGTCGCGCAGTTAATAGGCGCTTGCAAATACGGGTGCAACTCACCACGCTGATCGCATGTGAAAAGGGGCTTAAGACCGTTATAGATTTAAAATATAAATTTATGCTAAATTCGAATAATTATATTATTGTTTGTTGGAATATTAAATTTTGCTGATGTTGAAGTTATAAATTGCATGCATTAGAAATTATTAGTATTTATCGTAGTTAAATATAAATTAGCAATTTAATGCCAATTTCAATTTTAAATTTAACTAGCTTTGCCCATTGCTTCGGTCGTGTTAAGATTTTTTTTGAACCAACTTTCATCGCCTGTCCTATAACCCCTGGTGGTAGAATTTTTAAAATCCTATCATAGAAAATGCCTACGTCCTAACAGCTTTTTAAATTTAAAACTGTCCGACTAACAGGCACGATCAGCATGATTTTCTGTCTGTCTGTCATAATAATAATAACTCCTACACTACTCCGGTTTCGGTGAAGATGACCGGTTTCAAGAGAGAACTCTCTCTTTACTCTCATAACCCAGTGGGACGGATGACCGACACGACTGGCGAGAGATCAGGCGCAGGACCGACTTTTTACAT
>JAOTAV010041956.1:0-17801 GCA_026546445.1 Cyclargus thomasi
AAATAGCACGTTTCTTGAATTTGTATCACTTGTCCACACTTGTGCATAACAACGAATGTTTAATATTCGATATTCTAACATTATCACACATTAAACACCTAAATAACACAAATTTAACAAAAAATACAAAACACACAACGTCACTCTCTGTAATCCCCGCCAAAACTCCTTATTAGTCTTTTTAATTTAACAAGTTATAAGAAATGACAGAATGACTTATTATTAATTCCGAGTATTGCAATTGGCAATATTTTGGGCATTCGGCAGATCAAGGGGACCGAAATTAGAATCAATCAGCAATGCAAAAACGATCATATTACAAATGGAATAAGATTGAAAATTATTACGCAAATTTCTAATAATAATTTCATTTGTGTTCTAACTTCAACTCTGTATCGAGTCAGAAAAGGTTGAAATTAGATGGTAAAAGTATTAGAAAAAGTTAAATTGTTAGATGTCTTTATTTCTTAACACATAAGGTCGAAAATGGGGTAGCTATTGCATGTAATTAATCTAAGGAAATTAGTAGTTTAGGCCACGCGACCAAATTATATGGGTGCGGAAGTTTTTTGTTTTGCCATTCTTCGTGAAGTATGTTGTTACCCGATTACGAAGGAAGAAATTATTTTTGCTGTTTATTTATATAAAACTGTGTCTCTGTTATATCTAATATCTATGGTCTATTCTAAAAGTATTCTGACGTTTCATTTTCTCTCGTTTCGTTCCAATATGAAAACACGCGTCAAAAGGAACACGATACGTTATTCAAATTTTATTCTTATTTCGAATTCGAAAAAGGAAGAGTTTACGCATGTCGTGTTTTATGCCTGCTCACGTACGTTTGTGGACATTTAAATTTAAAAAGTTGGAATGTCATTATGTTTTAATTTTTTTATACATACAGCACCTGACCAAGATGGATGATTGTTATGCCTTGGAATGTTTTCTTGATTGAAAATGATAATGAGGCATAGCAATAAATGTTAAACAGCGCATTAATGATGGTAATGAGTAATACGGAACAGTTTATGTGCTAATTTTGTTACAATAGTTCTCTTAACTTGTTAACTTCGAAAGTTTCGGCAGTTTTTAACTACACTTTAACAAAAAATCTACGAACGACTTTTCTGTTTCAGGTATGTACGTGCAAAATTGGTTTTTAGTGTTATCAAGCTAACCTTGGTAAGTCCCTAATTAGAATATTATCGCAGAAAAAATGACTTACAGAATGATAAATAATTAATACCGAGATCTTCGAGCTCAACGCAATAAATAGTTTTTATGGATCTCAAAAAATTACCCTATGAACTTTTAAACCGACAGAACGTATGAATATCAGATCTGTACCCATATTCTTTAGCATCACAAAAAAAAACAATTTTCTATTTTTGAAATTTCGGAATAGTAAAACATGGCGTGCGTTGGATCGTCATAAATCATGACTTCCGGTCATATTGAAAAAAAAATACTTTTAGGTTTAGCCATTGTTAACTTCTTAACATTACAGGCACCATTCAGAAGTACTTGAGAATTGTAAAGATTATTCTACTTTATTGTTTTCTATTCACGAAGAAGGAAAGAAAGGAAGACAAATATTTTTTGTGTTTGAAAAGATTATGCTCAAAATCATTCTTGAGGTGTTGTTTTAAATGAAGTAGATCGAACTTGTTTTGCGTGTCAACTTAATTTAGACGAAATTCCTCATTTTAGATGTTGCTTGAGACTCGAGGGACTGTTTCTTAGGTATGGTCAAACCTTGACTTAAGTTCTGTGAAAGCAGCACTCAGAGACGAATATTTATTATGCGAGCGAAGCGAGTCCTCTATATCTGCCACTGCCCGTACATGTTTGTGGTACATTTTACGGAAAAACTATAAAAGCTATAGATTTGTGCTTTTGGATAGTAATTTGAGTATTTGTGTAGATGTGTTAAAAAAATAAAATAGTAAACTGTAACAGACAGATAATAATAATAATAAAAAAATTATTGTACTACAGACGCCATCTGTGAGTCGAGATGTGCTGGTTACATCACATTATCTGTCAAACTCTTTATTAAATTAAAGTTTAATCATCATTGTCTTTTAATACGACAGCAATTGTTATAAAAAGGTGAGAGCGTAGTAATTCGTATAAAGTAGAAAAAACCAAGTGCGAGTTGGACTTGCTCACGAAGGGTTCCGTACCAGTACAGAGCTAGAAATTAGAAAAACGCATTTCTGAGAGGGTCCCGTTTTTAACCTTTGGGTATGGAACACTAAAAATAAGAGCATTTTAATGAACACTAAAAAAATAAAAAATAAAAATCATTTATTTCTGAGTAAACTTAAAACAAATGTTTTCAGAATCAGAATATCTACATGTTGACCTACCCACTGGCTAAAAACGAGTGTCAGTGTAAAATTCCGACAAATATTTTTTATCAATGGTCGTATCAACCACATGGCTAGTTATATGGCCTTTATAAAATGCATTTCATCAGTGCACCGCGCCCTATCTATTTCATATGTAAATCCCCGTTGAAAATGGCCACAAAAGCGTATAGCGTATGGTAATTCTATATTTATTATCTGTATTCGTTGTGACGTTTTATTTTTTTTAATAAATTCAGCGTTAAATTATTATGATTAGATTAAAGTTTATGTTCCAAGTTGTCAAAATATTAAAAAATCTTGTAAGTTCTAAGACCGGTGTTAATAAACCGCTCTTAGGCCCATAATTTTAGTCAGTGCTTAGTATTTAAGAGCGTGATTAGAATATATATTGAGATCCTGTTTTCATTAATAAAAAAAATTGAATGAAAACAGCATCTCAATTTTTTATCGTCTGACTAAATTACGGGTATTTCTGAAAATTCAATAAAACCAAATGGAATTTGAAATAACAATGATTCAAAACTCAAATAAGACGTGTCAAAAGTGTCGGGTTAAAACCATAGACAGGATATGTTTTTTTTAAATAGAAATTGCGTGACTTGAGCATTGTCCTCAGCGGCTTTTAGGAAAGGCAGTTCTGTTGCAATTTTATGTCGCTTTTATGTTTTGAGCCATAACTTAAGCCATTAGAGTTATCAAAAACAAACGATAAAGTTTCGAATACGTGGAATAAAGGATTGGGTGTGTAATACGTGATTCAAATATTTTGTGGAAGCAAAATTAAAAAAAAATTGTGCCGAAGCGTGGCTCACGACCGACCTAATTTTGGAATTTACCCGTTTTTATATCATTTTTCAATACTGCTCTGCTCCTATTGGTCGTGGTGTCATGCTATATAGCCTATAACCCTCCTCGATAAATGGACTTACCGACACAAAAATATTTTTTCAATTCCGGCCGGTAGTTTCTGATATTAGCGCGTTCAAAACGAACGAACAACCTTCTCAGCTTGATATTATTAGTATTTATAGAGAAGACCAAGGAGAATGTCAAACGCTATTTTTTTTAAGAAAAAGGTACGCTGACATCAACATTTTCAATTTTACTACGCGAGCGGAGTTGCGCGGAGCTTTTAGTATATAACCATCCGCAGGACCCGATGTATGCAGCTGCGTTGCTCATAATCCTCAATATTTCCTCATATATCGCTCTCCAGTGTGAATCTAAGTACTGGCCTACTTTCTCCTATTACTGTAGGGTGACCACAGGTATAGCGTAAGGCGGGACAGTCCCGAGTTCCGGATATCCGGTATTTGGACAAACGAAATTAATAAATAAACATATTTACATAAAGGACAGTAAAAAAGTAATAACAGTTGCATGAACATACCTTTAAGTAAAATTTGTCTCCTAATAAAATAAAAAAAAACGCTTGCGTTACCTTAGTTTACCGCTCTGAAACTTAAGATTAATAAATTAAAAAAAAATCGGTTGTCTGTAAAGTCGGTTTACATACGATAGTTGAACGTGACAACGTCTTAAGAAAATACTAATAGAATGGTAGCATTTTTGAAAAGAAAATTTAAATTTCATTTGTTTAATAGATTTGTATGTTCCGCGCTCTCGCTTGCACTCCAAGCCTTAAACGGAACGCCTCAGAGCGAGGTAACGCCGCATAAGTCATGTTATTTCGTGCGTGCAGCCAGCTCTATCGAATTATAAGATGTTGTCACGTCAAAATAAAAAGATGGTATTCAATTACTTTGATAAGACACTAAAACGCATAAATCAAGGTTTCACTATATTCATGGACATCCAAATAACAAATAACAACTTAAACGTCTATTAATTGTTATTTTCCTTAACTTAAGTACGGTATTTAAATACTACGTTTAAAACATCATCCTAATAACGATCTTAAGCACTATTTTGGCGGTAAGTAGTTAATACAAATCTTAGTTTATGAGCGACTATAGACAATTTCCCATTATATCCCAGTATAGTGTAAGTTTTGTTTTTTTTTTCTCTTTAAGTATAGAGAGTATAGAGAATATTTTATTATTTTAGCGGTAAGTAGTTAATTAATACAGATCTTTGTTTATGAGCGACCATAGACAATTTCCCATTATATCCCAGTATAGTGTAATTTTTTTTTCTCTTTAAGTGTGCAGTATAGAGAATATTTTATTTTTTATTATTATCCCGGGGGAAGTCATATTATTGTCACCGTCCGTTGCCATGACAACCGGTCGCGTCCTGTCGGCGCCTCGACCCCCTGAAGATGCAATAGAGGGCTTAACACAAATGTTATAAGGTCATGAAAACAATGTTAAATGTCTCTTTAATCTGCAATTTTCATAAAAACGTTTTTTCACTTAAAAAAAGTCGAACGCTCGAGATCAGTACATTTTTAGGGTTTCGTTGGCAAAACGACAAAAAACCTAATCTTTTTATTCAATACCCTTCACTTTCAAAATATGTATATTTAAAACTTTATTTGACTCTGAGTGTAAAGTGCAAAATTGCTTTTCACATTCGACCGTCTAAGATTTTATATGGGAGTTGTCAGTGTTGTGTGAAAAAAAAATTACACTCGGTTCAGCCATTCTTATCATAGGACCTAATTCATATGATAGAATGGTAGGTCACACGACCGCGGTCAACAGACACGGTTTATAATATATTGTTTTATAATGCATATTGTTTTAAAAATTCAGTCCCAATTTGAGCAATCAGTTTAAGTAGCCATTTTTCACTAGAATGCGTTAATTTACATATTTTAGTCTTCACCCCAACAGATGGCGTTTATCATTAACAACAATTAAAAAGCACGCGACGACTTAACTAATTGTCATCGTTAAAACATCATTAAATGATAAATTAACTGTTAAATGTAATGATTGTTTTAAATAGTGTCTCTGATAAGGATTAAGGATCATCGTTTAGTATGCGTGACTTAACGATAATGACATTTGAAACGGCGTGCGAAATGACGCTAGCATTCGGCATTGATATAACTTAATTGCAGCATACTTTTTATGGTTTCGTACCCAAAGGGTAAAAACGGGACCCTGTTCCTAAGACATCGATGTCTGTCTGTTTATCTGTCCGTCTGTCTGTCACCCAGGCTGTATTTTAAAAAATAGCTGAAGAGTTAAAATGTTTACAAAATATTTATTTTTATTGCTGCTTTAACAACAAATACTAAAAACAACTCAACTATTCTAATCGCTATTTCCTAATAGAGGCCGTCAACGCACTTCCAACTCTTCGGATATCGCGAGTGTCCATGGGTGACGGCAGTTTCTTTGCATCAGGTTACCAGTCTGCTCGCTTACCCCCTAAATGTCATAAAAAAGACGCAGAATTAAACATAGCCAAAATTTTAAAATTAGTTCCAATTCTCGTGAGACTTCTTTCGCTAAATTGACTCTATGAATCTCTGCACATTATTCTTGTCTATGGTCTTACCATCGACAATACAGAAGCCGAATCCCGTTAAGGTCGCAAGGTTATCTGATAGGTAAAGGTTAACCGGATAATCTGGTAGTTTTAAGACTAGATTTAGCTTTGGATATACGATATTCTGCGGATATAAGATTTCGAAGCTTCTAAATATACCAGGGGGGTTAGCCAAGACCGATTTTACAAAGAAGCGAAAACGTAAACGTTTTTGCTTCTTTGTAAAATCGCCAAACGCTTGTTATTTCCGTACAATTTTTTTGGTGATTCAAAGAAGAAGTGTGAAGATTTTTGTTTGTTCTTGCAGAAAAATTGGAGGGGTTGTTACTCCTTCCAATTTCTTCTGATTATCTTTTATGATTATGGATATCACTTTCGATCCTGGAGACACAGCGAAGCTCGTTAAAATCTAGTATTTTAGTGCTCTACTGCTAAATCAATTTTTTTCGCTCATCCAAAAGCAAAATCGTATTTACTTTAAAATATCTTTAAAGTTTATATGATGATACTGAATTATAGTAACTAGAGGTCGCCCTGTGGTCGAAATTCGACCACGAATATCTAAACCCATTGGGTAGTTGAGCTATAATATTCTATCCAGGCCATTAAATTTTATTAAAAAAGAAATCATAGACTTCAACCATGAACAAAAGAGTATTTCATGTACGATTATCGTGTCATTTCAAAATATTGTAGTGTGCGTATTATGGTGTAGCGTTTTATTTACTAACTGATGACTAAAGCATATTTTAAAATTATATTGGTATTCCACTCTCCTCCTCCATATCAACTATAACTGGGAGAAGTTTTATGCTTCTACATGTCTTTCGTAAAAAGTGGTGCAAAGTGTTCCTCTCGCGTATTATTATACAGATAATGTTGTGCATAAATACAGTACCTTTGTAATGTGATTGATTGTGTTTTATGTTGTAGATGTAGCCTTTGAAATAAATAAAATATCACCAATTTTTTTTCTCTCAAAGAACCGTCTTAAGACAAAAGTTGTATATCTGCAGTAGCGATGAATGATATAGTGCACCCTCTAAAAATTCCTCAATAAAAATATCTTCACAAATCAGCGTAGGTGTATTTCTATGCCGCCCGCGGCGCGCGCTAGTCCTATAATGTTTATTCTTTTATTTTTATGTTTTTTATTACCATGACCCTTGTTTTACGATATCCTTTTATGTTTATTGATTATACCTTTTATTATTGGTATCGAAGTTTTGCGTTTGTAAGTTCTTAGACTGAAGAAAATAAAATATTTTTGAATTTTTCTTTATCGTTTTTACCTAGTGTTAGAGATTGTCTTGTTCCAAATGCATCCTATTAATATTATTAATGTCAAAATTTCGTCGTGTCGTTTGGATATTAGTCCTTCAATCACACCGAAACTACCGTAAATATTGTTATGTAACTTGGTATTAAGGTATTATTGAGCTGAGTCAGATTAAAATATACTCTTAATAGCTCTTATTGGATAAACTATTTTCATGCAGGCAATTGAATTTATTTTTAATTTTTTTTTTTGCTACAAACCACACGGAGCCCGAGACCTTTCCAACGTATGCAAAACCGTAGAAATCAATTAGCGCATTCTAGAGCTTTATAATGAGAGCTATATTATCCGGAAAGAAATCCCGACTTATTTCTATATAATATATGAGTTGTGGACTAAGGGTTCAAAAAAGTCGGTAAACATGGCGTTATTTTTCAACTGAATAACTGAACGTTTCTATTATCAAGTTTGACCTTTAAGCCACCAAGCATTGTTCCAAATGTCTCCGTTTTGTATTTGTGTCAAGCGGCATAGTAATCTTTGACGATTGTTTCATAACAATGACTTTGAGTTATTTCAGTTATCTCCCGTACAGTTACTTTAAATGACGCCTAGTTATCTATACAGTTAAACTGATCAGCCTCTTGCAATTAATGCGGATACTTATATACTAGATTTTTAACAGATCTAGGTACGTAAATTAAGGATAAAAACATTCTATTTCAGAATTTTGATTCAAACACATCTTATTAAGTAGGTACGTAAGTAAAGTAAAAAAAGTGATTCGTAGTGACATTTTAATCAGTAGCATAATGCTGCTGACCCTGATCTAGGACTTAATAAAATGTTTGTTATTAAAAAAAATAAGATTTGCAATAATGGCTCTGGCATTTTCACGTATAAGATAGATCGAAATTGTCCATAATAAGGAGTTGACACTAGAAGCAGCTGCATGAAGCAACGAGTTTGGAAGAACGTGGGGAATAGTAATAAATCACGAAAACCCATAGTCATTTAGTTGAGTACGTTCGATAAAATCGACTTCTTAATTTGCTACTGAAGTTCATGGAACAAACAATTTTGGACCCTGTTTAGTTGGTGGATTAAGTTGTGATTCCTCTGGAGGCCTCTCGGAAGTGTGAAAGTGCTTATAGTACCTCTTTGTTTCCCTCTTGACGATAAAATCGACGTCAAGTTTGCCCATTGTAATCCGTTAGCACAAAGAAACCGCAGTTTTTGTGGGTTTTTTGTAACAAATTCTCCATTTTGTACCTGGACGAAGGTGTCCCGCAAGGTGATATTTGGGTCCGCCGTTTTATATTCTATGTACAAATCATAGAGTTGAAATTCTATTGATGCTGCGGTGGGCGTTTTGCATATTTTAAACTTTTATATTGGCGCCGACCAAAATTACCTTTTAGACAGGAATGTTGTGATAACAGTTACATGAGTATAAACTTCTTGATATTACAGACCACCGATATAAATATGTATTAATTTCAGCTAAATGTTTCTCGAGAATTCATATCCGCCAAACAATTTTGTGGAGTGTGTTTGTGTTTCGTTTATTTTTCGTATTTAAAATTATTTACTAAGAGATGTAAGATACATTCGTTTTTGTAATGATTTTAAAAGCCATGTTGTTAAATTAACGAATTACCTAATAAAGTTGGTAACTTATTAACTGTAGTTTTCTTTAGGTACCTATTCATATTCTAACTGTATTATAAAAATAGCAGATATTTGACATAAAATTATTAAAACACAACTGCATAATACACAATTCAAAATACACTTTTGTTATTGGTCAAGATTCTAACTGATATGGCTATTTGTATTTTTTTTGGACTATTGTAAGTCTTTTGACCAAATCGAACATAATATGTTTCGCAGAATGGAAGCAAATCTAACAATGAGGTAAAGGTGGGCTTGCAATTTTGCCATATGCCACGGCCCACGATGGTAACCATACTATTGAAAAATTGGGGATAAGGACATTCTTTTATTAAGTAAATAATAACTAAATTTCGTTCGTAACTCTTTTACGCAAAAACAAAATTCCTGCACATACCATAAACTTCCTAGAGATGAAATCCATGTCATTTCCCAAGAATCAATATATATTTTTACATCATTATCAAAATCATTCTGGAATTCTTAAAACAGCTCACCATTTAGACGTGCAGAGCTTTCAGACAGACTTAATATAAATTTAAAAACGAAAGAAAACTAAATCCATTTCTTAACATACATTCTAGTAACCAACCTAAAAAGAAAACAATATTACAAAGTATTAGTACTCGAAAACATATTTCTACACGCCTTGAACCTGAATTGAGATGTAAAGGAGCTCGAACAAAGAAGGCCAATGAACCGTACGGTTAAAATATTGGTTTTGTTATAGCGTAGCGTTGTGAGAGAAATAGTTTTCTTATATAGACCAACGTGGACGGAATACCTCAAGGCAAATTGATGCTATACCTTAATTAAACATGCGAATGCTTTTATCGGACTATCTGTTACTACATGCTTAAACAGACAAACCGATTTTGATGAGATTATATGCACAGATACATGTACTACGAACCCATAATGGATAAATTGTTATCATTTTAAAATGTACAATTAATTGACTGGCTTTTGGTTGCTAATTCGCTCGTTTTCATAAGAAATTGTGGGTATAATTTATCAAAATCTTGTTTTTTTTATTTACAACAAAAAAATCTTACAGGACGCGTTATAACATTTACCCGCATGACAAATTTTAGTCCAATCCGTCTAATGGTTTCGGTTGTCCGTTGATAGATCACAATACCAGTCAGACCTTTGAGCTTAATACAGCATAGGAGTTTCCGTGATGCTCAATTTTCTCGCCAGTTTTCTATGAGCCCGCGATAGCGTGAACGCGGAAGCACCCGACATTTCTACATTATTATGTAACATCTATATTTAGTGGAGCAAATGCTTTTAACATATATCACGAACTATATTTGTCTGTCCTAATTTTTTGTTCGTACTTACAATCTAATGGTTTTCAAAGCTCTTTTATCTGCGTTTGCGCAATTTTTAATGCCAATTTGTATATCCATAACGTCAGGCTTAAGAGTGGTTGGTGAAATTTTTAAGTATTTTTATGTATGTTCGCTTATAACTTTTGAATTACTCGACCGATTCTGATGTGGCTCCAATTATTTTACACAATGGTTCATGATAAATGTCTTTTTACTCGACTGCGCCAGAAGGTGGGTTAATATTTTTCGAGAGTATGTATGTAAGTATAATTGTTTGGCACGCTCTGCAGTATAAAGGGCTTGATGGATTTTGGCTTGAGATGTGTCGTTAGATTCGTATTTACTGTAAGAGTGATACTAGTTATATCAAAATGTTTAAAAAAAAAACAAAATGACGGATTTGGCGGCAAATTCAAATATTGCATTGTTAAAATTGCAACGGTTCCTGTAGTCGTGTTTATTGCTTTTGGACATTTAGCTTGTTTGTATTAGAAGATTTGTATTTGTGGATATCGACACTAATATTATATATGCTTATCTATATGTACGTCTGTCTGTTACTTCTTAATGCTCAAACCGATTAATCCATTTTGATAAAATTTGGTATGCAGATACTTGAAGTCCCGGGCAAGAAGGTCGGGTTTATTTCACCCGGCAAAAATGTACGGTTTCCGGCTTTCATTAAATCTTCCTTATTATTGCTACTAAGACTTATTTTGAGTGTTTAAAAAAATCCAAAAAAGACCAAAATATTGGTCACCCTAACAAGATGGCGTAGGCAGGTGATGGACACGCGTCACTCACAATGGGGGATAAATAATCATATACACGCTCTGTAGTTTCATGATATTATTTTAATAATTAATTTTGACAGACATTGCTGGTTAGAGGTGCATTTCGAGTTTGAAAAAAAAAATGAAAATTACTTCTAAGGTTTACGCGAGTATCACTCATGGTTTTAAGTGCTCAACTTACGGATTTTGTCGCCGAGCACTTTTTTGATTGCCGACGTTTCGGCCGCTTTGACCACGGCCGACCACGACAAAATCCGTAAGTGTTAGAAAACCACAAATGAAAATTTTAAAACTGTTGTGCAGATATTTATTTATTATTATTTAAAAATATTACTTATAGCACAGACAATTACAAAGTGTAAATTTATTTAAAATTCTTAAAAATAACTTAAATAATGTTAAACCCTGTAAGCATTAGTTGAAATAAAAATATTTACCCAAAAATTTAATTTGATGGTAAGTGATGTTAATTTACATAATTAAATATTCGGCAGTAAAGTTATATAATTAGGAGGTAAAATTGTTGATTTTAATTAGAAAATAAATTATAAAAATAAATTTATGAGTAAAGGGTAAGTGACTAAGTTTAAAATTAAGTAAAATTCGAAATATAGAAATAGATGATAATTTATGTACTGGATGTCGGTGAAAACTCTCAGTCCTTTAAAGAGCCTCAAAAATCCATACCAATTTTTTACAAAATTGGCTAAATCTATTAGCCGGGTAGAGAAAACAGACAGAGAGATATTTTTCTACCAATATTAGTAATTTTTTTTAATTATATTTAGGGGGCAAGTGAGCAGAAGGGTTACCTGATGGAAAGCAACTGCTGTCGCCCATGGACACTCGCAACATCCGAAGAGTCGTAAGTGCGTTGCCGGCCTTTATGAGGGAATGGGGAATTAGGGAAGTTGCACCACTGGTAAACTCATTGACTGAACGAAACACACCACAATGTCGTTTCGCGCCAGTTGTCTGTGAGGCCGTGGTGTCACTCCGGTCGAGCCTGCCCATTCGTACCGAAGCATGACTCTCCCACGACAATGAGCATCCGTATAGTGTACTTTAGATCGGAAAATGTCTCATCGGTACACGCCTCCACCGGGGTTCGAACCTGCACCCTCTCGAGTGCGAACCAAACGTCTTACCCACTAAGCTACGGACGCGCAAAATTCTATCCCTTTTGCCTATTTCTTCTTAAAAAGCCCGTCAACGCACTTGCTACTCTTCTGATGTTACAACTTAGGCGACGGCAGTCGCTTTCTATCATGTGACATTCTATAGACAAGGACAGGTCCACCGGCGACCAGACCGTCACCGGAAACGGTCGAAAAGCCGGGAAATCGAAAAACAACAGAACAAGGACAGGAAGCAATCCTTAAACTAACCCTAGAACCCTGAAATAGCCCACTGCGTATACACCACGTGTATGAAATCAAATAAACATTTATGGAAACGTAACACCGGATTTGCAGCACAATATCGCATTACCGAAGCTTCACAGAAGCGACTTGGTACGGCGAATACTTGGACGCCACAGTGGTTTAATGGTACAGAGGGCGGCTCTTGACTCCGAGGTTGTGGGTTCGATGGTTACATCGAAAACATGTTGTTTCCGAGTTCGATTGGGAAAATGCAGTCTGATCACCAGATTGCTTGTTGGATGGTAATCTAAGATGATAATAAGATACAAAATTGTAGCTGAAAATGGTATTACGTGAACTGAAAGAAATTTCTGTCGAGCAACTTCTGATAAAACATCCATACTTCTATACTGTTTCCGTCGATTTTCCTTAAACTTGGAGTCTTAGAGAATGATACAGGATACTTTATACCCGTGATTATGTACGGTTGCCGGGCGTTAGACTAGTTTCGGCGTAACGAAGTTGCGGGCGTCATATTGTTCAAAACTAAATCGCCATTTATCCTACACTCACTAGTCAAATTTTCGTTCGTACGCTCCCTGTCCTTACTTACAAATCATCGTTTAATACGCCATTCGATACAGCGAGATAGGGGGTCGGCGGAATTGTGATTTGGCACCAGTTTTTCACAATACCAATTTCAGAACCAATTGGTATCGGAGCCAATATGATAATTTTCTGATGCGGGTACAAACAGATATACATATATATGTCAATTTTTATATGTATATACGAGTATATATACAGTTACATAGCTGGTTAAGAAATGGAATGAGAAAGAACTTGGATGGTAAAAATATGCGTTTTTTACGTCGACTATACAAGTAGCTTTAAAAAAAGTTAGGTTAGCACACGAGCAAACGGGTTACATGATAATAATATCATATCTATGGACGCTCCACACCACGTCAGTCTGGCCCCGTGCTAAGTACCCGAGGGACTTGTGTTACAGGTACCAGACAACGAAATGTATTTAATACTTTTATACTATACACATATTTAAGATTTTTTTATTTTAATGCTATGTGCATTTATTTTTATTTTATTTCAATCAGCTATAATGCTTTGAAACACACAAACCATTAAACCAATATTACACATGAATAATTGAAATTTAACAATCAGTTGTTATCTTATGACTGCGTCACGGCTGAACTTATGTCACTGGCGCGCTTGGCCATGCAATTAAAAAATATGCTCCTTCAGTGCTGCTACTTTGATAGTGGCCTTTTTTTTACGGATACGTACACACCCTGCAGCGGTATGCCCCATATCAGCAATTCACCCCCTGGGATCGGAATCCTCAAAAACTAGAGTCTTATCAATTTCAAACTTAAAATCTCTGCTATGGTGCTTTCGTCCAATGTTGGCTGTAGCGGTCATTAACCCTATGTCATAAAGCTTTGTCATTTATAGAAATGACAAAGCTTTATGACTATAAACCGCGTTTGACATCATCAAAGTGCCAACACAACTCTGTCGTCGATCGCGGTTTGTAAGAAATGACAAAGCTTTATGCGTCATAAACGTTATGACGTCATAATATGACAATTATGACGTCATAACGACTCTATTTCACAAAACAGACCCAACACGCGCGTCACACACCCAAACAAGTAGTGCTAGAGTTAGCAAAAATTGTGCAACTTATCAAGTTGACACGCAACAATCGACTCTACATACTTAATTCAAGGCAGAAAATCGCATAAAATGATATCCAGACTTAGTGTGAGTGCGCGCTCATACAAATTCCAACCTCACCGCTAAGACGTTAGCGTTCGAATTCGCTTGCTAAGCGGTTATCGTAAAAATTTACTGCCAGGCTGATAAGAGCTCTATTAATATAAAGATAAAGTTTATTATGAATTCTAGGAGCTCAGTTGGGCGGCGACTGATAGGAAAATCTGTAATTTTCACTTGGCTTACGCCTAAGAAGAAAATTAGTGCTGATTTCGAAAGTATGTGTGTGAGGATGTTTGTTGTTCTATCACGTAAAAACCACTGTATGGATTTTTACCTTGGTATGGCATCAGCTGACACAACGGTTTAACACATAGGCTACTTTTCCCTATTGAAAAGTCACAATTTATATTCTCATGTAAACTGCTATTCATACCCGTTTCGATAGACAAAACACACACACACACACACTTTACACACAGACAAACACTCCAAACTTATAACGAGTTCTTTCATGAACTCGGAAACAGATAAGCAGACGGGTCACCTAATGGAAAGCAACTGCCATCGCCCACGGACACTTGTAACACATCACAATCGCTCTAAGACATTACGAGGAACTCGCTCCTTAAAAAACTTTTCACGTAACTTCAAAAAACCTGTTCCGTCAACCCTAAGGGGCGCGGGTCGAATATACACCCCCGATATGATATTCCGTACGCGGGCTCGTTACAGGTTACTACTACATATAAATCACTACACACTACATTTATTACGAACTATCAACCCTGACTCTAGGGTTGGCAACGGGGCTTAGCAGGGTTTAGCAGAATCGTGAAATGCGAAAAGACAAAAAACTGACAGATTTTTGGGGACCAGCTGCCAGTTTGCCAATCTGCCACTCTGTCTATCCCGCTGTAAAAATATGAAAACTGTTTGCCATGGGAAAAACACCAAAATAAATACCACGGCCTCGCAGAATACCAGCGTGAAATCACTTCCGCTGTGTCTCCGTCGAGTACGTTCCAAGTCTCTACCGCCTTTTCAGGGTTCCGTAACTATTGGTTGAAACGGGACCCTATTACTAAGACTTCAATGTCTGTCCATCTGTCTGTCTGTCTCTAGGACGGTAATAGCTAGAGAGTTAAACATTCAAAGAATATATATTTCTGTTTCCGCTATAACAATAAATACTAAAAACAAAATAAATTAAAATTGAAGAGTAACTCTAGTATAACACATATGTTTTTTGTTAATTCCCACCCTAATAATAATAGATTGATATTTTCGTCGCGCTTCTTATTGGCTGCGTAGCTCAGCGGTTAAGATGCTTGTGTAAAGCACCGGTCGGTTAGGGTTCAAATCCTACCTAGACATTTTAGTTACACAATGTTTTTGTCTATTTTTCTTTTAAAAATGTTAAACTTTTTTTAAAAATATGAAACTTTGTCATAATTTTTTTATTGTTTTACAAATTTCAAACTTTTACAAATATGTTTTCCCCATTTTCGCTCTGTACTGGTACGGAACCCTTCGTGCTGGAGTCAAACTCGCACTTGGCACAACGCGCTCGCATGTTGCAGCTCCTCTGATATCACAACTATCTAAGAACGGCACTTTCAATTAGGCAATCGGTTTTCTCGTTGGCTCTTTAGCTTTATTAAAATACAGTCATAAAAAAAGATGCTTTGACATACGGATGGACAGACACAGATGACGTATCTATTACGGTTCCGTTTTGCAATTTGTCTTTCTAAAAAACTTCCCACCCCGACAACCCTAAACTAAAGCTGTATATAAAACCAAGACTCTACAGTCGCGTCACGCGCGCGTCGCGAACGGTCAAGGTGTTAAAGCACCTTATTGAATCCGGTCAAAGCGAATGTACAGAGAGACAACTTGTTAGTATCAGGTCTTTACCTACCCAAGACTTAAGACAATAATAAATCTTTTTTCATTCATTCATGGACCAAACTTTCATACATATTATGGCGGGTATATTCTCGCCGAGACACAGCGAGACCGAGAGCGTACATGGGTGCACTCGCCTCGTCTCGCCTGCCAGCCTGTATGTCTATAACATCTTCACACGTAAACCGCTGAACCAGTTTTGCTAAAATTTGAGAATACTTTGTGTACCGGGGAAGAACACAGGATACTTTTTATCCCGGAAAAATGTACGGTTACCACGCGATAAACGAAGTTTGACGCAACGGAGTTGCGGGCATCGTCTTGTAACTTCTCACTTCAAGTACATAGAGAAATCGACTCAGTTGTGCGCGCGCCTCTATGTGTGAGTGCACCTTGTTTACTCTGACGGCGCCTGCCGCGTCACTGCCACATGATTGAGGGTCGTGTGTTCACAAGCGCACGCACACATAGGGCCGCGCGCACGTTATAGATAACTCACTGACACCACTAATACCTAGTTTCATATCTACACCCTATCTCACCCACCTTCGTCCAGACAGAATACTAAGTCCAGGTGTATCCAAAAACCATTGAATTAAGTGGCTGGAGACAATTTCGTTGTTGTTAGGGTTGTCAACGTGAAAAAATGAAAATAAATAGTTTTGGCATTTTTGTAAGTTTTTCTTTTGTGAAATAATAACGCAAGCGAGTAAACAGCTAACCTGATGGAAGGCCACTTTCGTCGCCCATGGACACTTGTAAAATCCGAAGCGAGGCATATGCGTTGCCGGCCTTTTAAGAGTTTCGGAGCCAAAAGCCAAAAACGGAACCCCTATAGATCAGTAAAGTCAGTCTGTCCGAGCGTATGTCACAGTCACTTTTTACTCGACTGCGCCAGAAGGAGGGTTATGTTTTTCCAGAGTATGTATGTAAATTTATGGCACGCTCTGCAGCCTTGAAACGGCTTGATGGATTTTAACGTATGAGATATCGTAAGATTCGTCTTGAAAGCGCAAGTGATACTGGGTACGTTAGCAATAAAAAAATTCAAAATGGCGGATTTTGTGAGCTAAATTGTGAGATTAGAAAATTTCTTCTCTTTGGCCTTAATATGGGAAACTACTGCGAATTAAAAAAATATTTTTACGTCGGTTAGTCCATTTATCGAGGAAGGCTATAGACTATATAACATCACGCTACGACCACTAGGAGCAGAGCAGTATTTGAACAAATGTTGTAATAAAAACGGGGTCGCGGGCAACTGCTAGTTTTTATATTAAAAAAAAAATTGAGAGGTCTCCCATACTTCGAACTGAAACCAAAAAAAAAAAGTATGGATGTTTGTTACGCCTATTAATTATAAAAATTAAGTACGGAGTCAGATTAGGTTAGACTGACTTTTTGCTCCGGGCACTCACGATTAATACAGCCCCATAAACGTCGGTTTCTTAACGTAATAAAAAGTGATATTTTCATGTTTACACACATTCGCGTCCCGGTGATTTGTCAAACGTGACTCACTTAACTATTTTCGTGTCGGCGCAGATGTGGCATGTCTAAACTAAATATAAACTTCATTCAAAATCTCTTTAGCACTAATTTTCTCGTTGTTTGCGGGTAGTTTGTCTTTTTTTTTTCGGTTCAGTGATAAATTGCTATTAAAATTGAGAGGAATTTTTGATAATAAATATTGCAGTTTTGAAATAATTCGTGGCTCATTCACATGATATATTGTGTTCTAGGGTGAATCTACTTTTTTTATAATAATAATAATAATATCTACGGACTCTTCACACCACGTCAGTCTGGCCCCGTGCTAAGTACCCGAGGGACTTGTGTTACGGGTACCAGACAACGGAAATATA
>JAOTAV010041967.1:0-17797 GCA_026546445.1 Cyclargus thomasi
GGCTCCTGGTGTATCAACTGACAAAGGCGAAAATGTGTTTAAACCAGGAGCCGGTGTTTCATCAGACAAGAGGTTAATTTGTAGTTTATATGAATTGCAAATATAATTAAGACAAAATTTGCTTCACCTAACGACCATTACATAATGACAACACTAGTTTAACTTTTAAGATTAAAATATCTGGGTCATAGTTCACTTTTAAGCTACAAAATATAATATCTGTTAAAATTGTAGTACATCTCGTATACCTAGAAGACTGATCTTAACTCAGAGTTATTATACTCTCAATTTTTCCCCAAATTCATTTTATTTATAAGCACTTTTAATTTCCTAGAAAGACTGTAAGCCTTTTTTTACTATATAACAGAAGACTCTAAATAAGTAAATAAAATTCAACCAACAGCCTAAATAACTGGACGGATCAGTCTAAAATTTGGCATGCAGGACTTAGGCGTCCGCTAAAAAATTATTTTCATAAATTCTAACTCCAAATGGATAAAAGAGAAGACAAAAGTTTGTAAATTAAAAATACTTCTTAACGCCTGCGAAGTCGCATTCAAAAGCTAGTATACAAATAAGATTAGCATGTTCAAAGCAGTTTCACTACCAAGGAATTGCGTTATCATGTAAAACTAACAAGAAAAGCAAGATGTGTTTACTATATGCCGTAAAAAAGTCATGAATAAATTGTTATTTATATCACCTTCAAGATGGAAAAAGTTTCCCGCTGCCGAGACTTCATCAGACGCTGCTCCGCGTAAATATGACACTTGTTTACTAAAGTTTCGAAAATAGTCCACCTGGAAAATATTGGAACCGGTATAATAGAGATATTGACTAGATATCAGAATATATTACCTGTTGCCCGCGACTTGAAACTTTCCTCTTGAAATTATTTTTTTGCTACGAACCTCACAGAACCCGAGACCTTTCCAACGAATGCAAAATCGTGGAAATCGGTTCGTGCGTTCTGGAATAATATGGCCAGGAGGGAAAACCCAACTTATTTTTATATAATAGATACAGGGTGTAACAAATGTGATAATACTCAATGGTGTCTATATATATAACTTGTGTGTAAAAGGAGCAACGCTAGAAGCTTAAGAAAGATTTATCACTTTGATACACGTTTAATGTACAATCAGAGAAGTTGAAACAGATACAGATTCTGGATTTAAGTAATTTGGTCGGGTTATGTCAACTTGAGCCGACAGATCATGACTTACATGGAATTGACATATTCCATGTAAGTCGTGTACCAAATGACGTAGGACCGTCAACTGACGCCATTATACAATCAGAGAAGTTGAAACAGACACAGGTCGTGGGTCAAAGTAATTTGGTCGGGCTTTGTCAAACCCAGCGGACAGATCACGGCCTACATGGAATTGACATATACCGACCAAGTGACGTAGGTCCGTCAACTGGCTCTCATTCAATTTCCCCAAATATACCTACTGTAACTTCTAATAGTATTTGTTGTTGTTGTGTAAATTTTTAGTACTAAAATACATGCTTTAAACTCATGGTAGAACTGCAGTAGTTTTGTGTACAGTAGTATTTACTAACTGACACAGTGATCTTTCAAGAACACTGTGTCAGCCACCTCAGATTTTTATTCATTCTCGAATCTCGAACTTAAATTCGACTATAAATTTTCTGAATCCGTCGTGTAAAGGAGCTCTAAAATATAATTTATTCTCAATTCAATCACAGACTTAAATTTGTCACAAAGGTCTTGCAGGGCCTTAAAGTTGATTATAAAAAAATCACAGACTTCAACCATAAACGAAAGAGTATTTCGTGTATTATTATCCTGTCATGTCAAAATATTATAGTGTGCATAGCGTTTTATTTATTCTAAAATATGCAAGATTATGAAATATGGCATATTTTAGAATAATATTGGTATTCCATACTCCTCAGATATCAGAGGAATTTCATGTTTTTACATCTACGTGTCTTTTGTAAAAAGGGATACAAAGTTTTCCGCTCGCGTATTAATATATAGATTTCTTCTCAGAATTCTATTTTCAAATCTCATATAAAGCATGCAGTAGCTGTCTCATTTTTAGATCAAACAAATTATAATGTCTAACGCCGCAAAGTTCATAAGAATGTGATCTGCTTACTAATTTACTTCCCCTCTTCTCGAAAAAACCAATTCCTACTCACTTTATGGCTCCGGATATTATTTTGTGGATGTATTTTTTGCTCCATTTATTTTGAGATGGGACGTTTGTAGGTTATACGGTAAAATTATACAACATTATGTTCTGCCATTTTGTTAATATACGTACACATTACACACCGTTTACAAATTGTGACAGTTTTTTTTCTCATGAAAACAACATGTAATGCAGATGTATATTTTAGATGTATGTAATATTAAAGATTTAAAATTTGTTTATTTGTATATTTGTCTATCAATCACGCTGAAACCACTGAGCGGTTTTTATGAAATTTAGTATGTACATAATATTATTTGATGTATTATATTAGTAGATACTAGTGATGTAACGAATGTTAAATTTTTCACATTCACTAATGCAATGGCGAATATTTATCTTCAACATTTGCGAATGCGAATATTTTAAAATTTCAAAGAAATCGAGCACAAATTTTTAACACGTCAGTCGTTACGTGTTGGTCATATTTAAATTAAACATACCCGAGCAGGTATTGGTTAATTCAGACACAGAAAGTTCAGTTTAAAAGTTTTGTTTTAGTTTTATGTAATTTTCAAATTTAAAGTTTTGTTTTTGAAAAATGACCAAATAGGTATCTGTTTTTTTTAAGTATAAGTTTAAATAATTATAAATTTATTAATTTTAATTTTTATTTATTAATTCCTCAGATATATAAAGTGAAATGAAAAAAATCATTAAAAGGCAAAGTTCATAAATACTTAATATACCATAAAATATTTTAGAGTTTTATAATTTTTAGCTCCAAGTAATTGTTTCGTCTTTTAGTAAATAGAAATTGTAAACTTTATTTAAAAACCGGCCAAGTATGAGTTGGACACGCGCACCATACTAAAATAAAAAGTGTTTTTGTATAAGGGCCCAATTTAGCTATTATTGATATCGAGCAAAACATAGCAAAAAAATCACGATTGTTGTATAAGAGCCCCTCTTATTTATTATAATTAATTTTGTTTTCGTATTTGTTGTTATGGAGGTATGTAACAAAAATACATAATCTGTAAAAAAATCAGCTTTCTAGCTATTACCGTTCTTGAGTTACAGCCTGAAGACACAAACGTAACAGACGGGTATACGTCGAAGTTTAAGTAATAGGGTTCAATTTTTACCCTTTGGATACAGATCCCTGAACATGGTAGTAAATGAATGCCAACCTCACATAGATGAACAAGGTTGATTAATGTTAGATTTGAGCAGACCTGTAAAGATCTTTTTTCATAAATGAGACTTGAATTTAGAATGTAGAAGTATAATTAAACAAAAATATCTTATTATTATCTATTGATTTATTATTTTTTGACTATTAAATACATTGACTATTATATACACATGTAAAAATTCGCTTAATATTCGCATAATTTTAGCGAATGCGAATATTGAACAACATGCGAATATTCGCGGATGCGAATATTCGTTACATCTCTAGTAGATACTATTTTTTATTCCATTTAAAACATTTATGATTATCCTATCTTGAGGCGAGCAAAGCCGCGGAACTAGATAAACTAACAAGCACTAAGGAATTAATGTTCCGTAATAGAATTTTCTTTATTATTGCGATGTCACAATTCCGTAAACAATAACAGTTTCTTTAAAATTCCAGCAGCACGTGACAGTCTAAAAAGACAAATGATCCTCGTACTCGGTGCAACAGGAACAAATTGAAAATTTCAAACCTTCAGGCTGGTAATGAAAACTAAACTTTAGCACTCAACTCGGCAATATACGTGGTTTATTCAGGAGTAATTGAAAACCGCCACCGAGCGTGAAATGTGTCGTCGAGGAAATTGATTCATAGCCAGTTGATGGATCCACGTCATTAGGTCGGAATATGTCAATTTCAAGTATATCGTGATCCTTCAGCTGAGTTTGACAGTTATGTCAAACTCAGTTCAGATTACTTCGGTCCGCAATCTGGCTATGAATCAACGGCTCTACGCCTAGTTTGCTCAATTTTGTAGCTGATAAAAAAATTAATATATTAATATAAGTTTTAAGGGCTCGCATCTCAACTCTTAGATGGCGTTAGTAGTACACTAATATTTTTACTTATTTTTTATTATTATCTATAAAATTACTATTTTATCAGACAGACAGATCTACACATGTACTAAAATTACTATGCTGAATCTCAAACCTAAAGCTCTTATAGTTTTTCGGTTAAGTGTACCACAAACATCTACTGGGAGAGGGATATAGAGGGTTCGTCTAATAATAAATATAAAAGTTTAAAAATCGCGCAGAAGTTGAAGGCTTTTCCGTCTTAAAATGTAGGTTAGGTTGTTCGTCGACGTCTGAAGTTGATATAATTTAGGTCTCCCTATAACATGTAACAAAATAGCCGAACACAAACCTTTTAGGTACATATAATTTTGTTTCCGACTTATTCTAGGTACTATGAGATATATGACGGACACGGATTTAATTGAAGTCTGCTAAGAAACCAAAAATATAATATTATTTGCTATTCAAAGGAAGTCAAAAACATTTAATGGCTGAAAAGTTACTGCAGCTTTGCAGCCATTTAACTTGAATACTTCACATTTCTGGGAGCTTTGAATGAAGTTTAAACTCGTTATTCTAAATGTCACGTTCGTAAGTATTTTTGAGGAGGTCCCTAAATTTAAATTTTAAAAACTTTTATAACTGCGCCATTTTAAATACCACCATATTCTGATTTAGGAGCGACAATTGCCACGAGATTAAAATAACCTCGCATATGACGTGAATACGAATATTGTCGTACCTTCCGCTTCCGGGACGCCTATAAATCCCCACACACCGACTGAAAAACGACGCCGATCCCACAGATTAATGAAAAGAGAGTTTAGTTCTTTATATCTTTTATCAAAATAAAAAGGCAGTTCTAATCTGACGACCTCTGTAACTCAGTTTGTAAGCGCGTTGGCAGCTTAGGTCAGGGGTCGCGGGTTTGAATCCCGCCGACGGAGCAAAAAGTTTTTCAATGTTCCTGGTTCAGGGATGTGCATTAAGTATCTGCATCATATAATCAAAATTTTATATAAGTATCCATCATAAAAGCATGAAATATATTTCCGTTTTCTGGTACCCGTAACACAAGTCCTTCAAGTACTTCCCACGGGACCAAAATTACGTGGTGTGAAGCGTGCATAGATGTAATAATAATAATAATTATTAATAGGAATAATCGATCAAACTACAACAAAAGTATACACAAAAGTGTAAATTATGCCTATAATGGATTTTTCAGAAGCGAAACAGTGATTACTAGAGCTTATTTTTTATTTTAAAACTATAATTTAACTCATATCTAACCTAGACTATATACTGATTTAACTTAGGGCGTGAACAAATAAATAGGTAGAGTGAATGTAATAGAATACAAAAATAAATATAATTGAATATACAAAGTATCAACCAAATTACTCGATAAAATCATTTAAACCTCATATAGTTTCATTTTTATTATTATTATGGCCATGTCTACCTTCCTTGTCAGTTTGCGGTCGCTGCCGTTGACATAATTCCATACCGAATTTTAAAGGCCTCATTATTGACATTGCATAAATTACACCCACAAAAGATGACCCTTTTATAGCTTTTTATCCGTTTAATATTTACTTCAATATTATCGGTTTTGGTTTGTTATTTTAACTTGAAAACTTGAACATTCTTAAATGGTAAAAAACGTGATTGGTATACAAGGGTTTTAAAGTATTGATATTTACTTATTTCCATAGCTGCAAGTAGTTTGATACACTAATTATAGCTTGCGATATCTTACATATTAATATAACGCAAGCTATACAAGTTCAATATTAGTGTTGTAGTACGAGTACGTTGTAAGGTTAATTTACAACGTACTACACTTACCAAAGCACCAAAACTACTACATGTCATAATCTGTATGTATTTTTATAGCATATGCCATAAAGTATTACAGCCTAGTCAGCACAGAAGCAAATTCGTCCTCATCACAGCGAGGGTGCGTAAAAAATAAGAATGATATCATATTTTTCGGAAGCCGCCATATTGGTTCTGTGTGTTATCTAATTATGCATGGTAACCCACGTCACCCATGCCAATATTGAACACATTTTGTTTGACCAGGGACTGATTTGATATTCAGTCACAAGATGTTACCGAAACAAACTATATTTGTTTACATAAAATCTTTATATTGGGCCCATACTTATAATTTACTCGAGCGCGCCAGATTAATATAAAATATAAAAATCTGATTTCTTACTTTGTTCGGGACTTAAAAGTTATTTTTATGTACCGAAATATCATCGAAACCGTCAGATTAAGATACGGGGTGTTAAAAATACACCAAAGAACACTTTCATACACAGCACTGCTGATTAAAATGTAAGCTTGTAATAACTTACAAAAAAGTCTCATATTTTCATAACCAATCTTCCCAGAAATTTTATGTCACATTCAACTAAATGCTTTAGGCCTTGCTGTCTAAAATCGTTCAATATATATTTTTTTATAACCTAAAATCGCTGTAGCGTCTTATGCCACCGCTAAATTAAAACAATGATCTTATTATTTTTTCCAAAGTTTTACCTATAGTACAAAACGTTCTAGGTCTCCTCGTCGCTCGAGTTACTACAAAAATAGCACTCTCGCCTCCCCGACTATGAAGTGCGTAAGCGCGTTCTTGTGCAAATTACCTAGGCTTTCTGTTGATTACCTGACTTAGTTTAGAAAAGTGCAAAAATTAAATATTTTCACACATTAACTAGGTGATCTATATAACGGCCATGTATACGGTAAAATGCGTAATAAGATACGAGTACGACACATGAGATTTATTATGGTAACTATATATATATTATGGTAACTGTGTAATATATAACTTGAAATTTTATTATGTACAAGATCGTAACCGTGATCAAGTTAACGTCCGCATCCGCATCCGCATCCGTATCCGCATCCGCATCCGTATCCATGTTTTCGTTTCCGTTTTCGTTTGCAGTCGATCTTTTATGAGATATTTCAAGAACCACTGCTGTAATTGATTGATAATTGTCAATAAATTAATGACGCGCAGGCTAGCAAATAGGTAAAGCAAAGAAGTTTTGTTTAGGATGGTCTTCCGCAATTTAACGTACTATTTGTTTATGTGCAGATTAAGTAGGTAAATTGCAAATATAAGCCTTTAAGCACTTTAACGGATTTTAGGTAATCTATCGGATTCCGTACTCTAACGGTAGCATACATATTAAATACGCAAGCGAAAAACTTTGTACCCCTTTAAAAGCATGAAATTTCTTCCAGTTATAGTTATATTATTTATTTATTTGTCACACATTCTTACATCTAGTTACAATTTTATTTTTGATATGCCTATAAACTCTTGTCGATTTCAAAATATGCTTTAATCTTACGTATTTCTACTAAATAAAACTCTAGGCCAGTATTTTGACATGACACAATAATCATACACGAAATACTCTTTTGTTTATGGTTGAAGTCGAAGAAGAAAAAGGAGGAGGTTTTTCAATTTGATATAATATACTCGTATGTTCTAATAGTAAAGATACTTTTATACCAAATAGAAGTATATGATTAAATTGAGAATTTATTATATTTATATAGTTTCTCTACGCGACGGATTAAAATATTCAATGTCGAATTTTGACCACAGGGCGACCTCTAGTGTATTTTTAATAGACTGTACAGTCAATTATGAACGCGTGTTTTTCATTGATTATCGCGTGTTTATCATATATTTTCTCAGAAAATTTGTGTTAATTTATTTTTTATCCGATTGTAGGCTATAGTATAATTTATGTAGTCTGTGTGTCTGTGCTATAACTTTAATAAAATAAACTCCTTTTCATGATAACGCAGTTACCCACAATCTAAGTTTAAACTAAAAGATAAATTTAACCAAGCTGAACTTGCAGCGTTATTCAGGTTACAGGTAGAACGAAAATAGCACCAATCGATGAAAGTAGCTTTATACACGACGGATAGAAAGACTAGAGTTACCTTACAAGTTATCACCGACGTTTTTAACCGACTTTCGAAAAAGAGGTACTTCCTAAAAGGAGGAGGTACCTTTGGCTATAAATTTACTATTTTTTTGTATGTTCAACGAGTACTCACCTGTTTATTGTTTTTTGAAGTCGGTACGAGCCCAAGAAATTACTGCCAATTTGAATGAATGAATTCAAGAGGGATTCTGATGATGATGAAATTCTTTTTGTGGGTTGAATTTTTTTAAAAATTTTTATTGAATAAAATCTGAAAAATCGAAATAATCCTTATATTCAAGACGTTGTAAAACAAAGACTTCAGTATACATATAAAGCTATGCAACATGGCGAATAAAAGAAATTCGTTAAATATTTTTTGCGACTTTTATTATCACATTTTAACCAATTACTTCATTATATTAGATATAGTTGATTATTTTGTAGACAAAACCATCAACTATATCTAATATAATGAAATTTCTTGCCGTCGACTATGAAAGGGTGTCATTCCATTAACTATCAAAAATATTTTTTTATTTTCCTTTAACCCTATTCACCAGTCATTCTACATTAAGCATACAAGATCACTGAAAAAAAAAGTGAAGTACCGACAAACATTTTTTAACAAAAATGCAATTTCTTATAAGCGTTTCTAATTAATCTACTATTTTGTCATCTTACTACTAACTATTTTCTACTACATAACAAGTAACATAATGGTGATTATGTGAATTCTTGCAAAATCTTAGTTTCTTTTTTAGCTGATTAATTTCCATTGATGACACATGTCTGTGTGTGTAAATAGCTACTTTTTACGGTGAAACTCTGGCACAAAATGTGGTCGCTAACAAGCTATAAGTTGTGGATCTTATCGCTCTAACAATAAGGTCGGCAAATGGGAATACGGTTTGTGGACGACTGGTCCTTATAGCCGGATACTGAGTGCAGAGCTACATCAGAGCCTTTTGTGCCCAACAGTCCCGATCGGGAACATAAAATTGCGTTTAGATATTACCCCACTAGAATCTGAGAGTATTTCAAGTTTTCTATATTTTTGTGGAAATTTTTCAAGTCTTTCTCATCGATTCTCTCATTCTGTTTAAATGTTGCGGTGCATTCCCTCTCTTTGCTTTTAAATTTTAAAATTGTTTTTGTGATTGTTTTGTATCCATGAAATAACACGTTTACGTGCAATATACATAAATAAAAATAAGTCGGGTTTTCCTTCTTCAGAACGCACGAAGCGATTTTCACGATTTTGCATTGGTTGGATAATGTTAATGTTCTTAGGCTGCATAATGTTTGTGACAAATAAATTTAGGAAAAATTTAAAGAGGAAAGTTATGAAGCGGACGAAGTCGTCTATGATATACAAATAAGTCGGGTTTTCCTTCCTGACACTAAAACTCTATAACCCACGAACCGATTTTCACGGTTTTGTATTCGTTCGAAAGGTCTCGGACCTAGTAAGGTTTGTAACAAAATATTCATGAAAAATATCAAAAACAAAGCAACCATACCGACGAAGTCACGGACAACAGCTAGTATATAGTAAATATTTTAAATACCTATTCTTTGATAATATATTATGCAAATATGCTTAATCCCTTAGGATGATGTATCGACACAGTATGTTTGTCACAGCTTTTGACTTTAGAACTACTGAAAGTATCTTTATGTCACAGTACTCTCCCTACAAAAAGAGCAAATTTCTACCGTGAACGAAGTTGCGAGCATCAGGTAGTATATAATAGTAAATGTGTTTAAGTTACCAACATTACTTCTCCTTACCATACATCTAGTTGGATAAACGACGCGAAGCAAGTGCGAGGGCTTCACACAACTTACGACCTAACTCGGTAACGTTAAAGTATCTATACAAGTTTACGCTTTTATACAACCTCTAAAGTTCAAAGTGTTCGTTATAAAATATATCGTTAAAAACCCACACTTCCATACTAATTTTATAAATGTAAAATGCGTGTCTGTCTGTTACCTTTTATTAGCAACATCTGTTATTCCATAAAAATGTGTTTACTGTTTTGGGCATAAAATTAGTGGACGTATTTCATAAAATTCTAGCTGTTGCCCGCGATTCCGTCCGCGTGGTATTAAAGACGGAATCCGCAATAAAAAATTTTTTAAACTCTAATATTATGTGAAATTTTTCCTGAATTTTCTTTGCTATAAACCGGAACCCGAGACCTTTCCAACGAATGCATCACCTGCGTAGATGCTCATAAGAACATTTTAATACGAGTACTAAATTAACACGGGCGAAGCTGTAGGTTAAAGCTATATAAGGACTTATCCACGAATAACCAATGTATCAAGTCTGGAAACTTTGGAATAATTGGCATAATAAGATGTAGGATAATGTGTATTCAAATAAGCGAAATCATAAATATTCATCTGCCGCTCTGACGCTTATTAGCCAGCGAGCTTTGACCCGGCGCTGCTGCCGCTAATCTTCGTAAATCTGAGTGAAAATATTATATGCCACCCACACGTTTCGCTGTATGAAAAATAATATTTACAACGAAATTCTTTTAACAAAAGTAATATGCATATTCACGGGCGTTGCACCCGCGAGGTCTAGAAATGTGTTTATTTGTAGTTGATCCGGCTTTACTCACTATAACAATATATTTTGCGGTGTAAAATTGTTGTAATATAATCGTAACCTGAATACAAATGTAGGGAAAGTAATTAAAATAAATTATTTAACAATTATTTAACGTAAATTTGTTCGTTTGTCCACGCAGTTTTATGAATCTGCGACAATTTACACTTCAGAAGATACAATAGTTCAATTAATTTCTTAATTTCGAATTAAATAACGATTTTAAAATAAAAGTATAAATTTATTTCTCTTTTACATTGAAAATATTTACATTTATGGCAACTTATCATGTTTTTGTAATCTATAAAAATATTCTTTCTTTTATCGAACGGTTAAGGCCAGCTGGTATAAGATGTACCGTCGACATATGTTACTTTTATCTCACTCTCAAACGTGAGTATTTGGTCGATATTAACATATATCTTTTTTTTAGAGATGGATACTAGTGATTAGCTTACTCGAAATGTACCTTATCCTTTTCCTTTGGATTTTCCTCGCCTTCCGCTCTTCATAAACCCCCAAAAATAATTAAAATAAGGGAGTCTGTCCCTAAATTATTTTCGCAGGCGTGTTTCTTTACCTTAGAAAACCATAAACGACAAAACACAGATTTAAACTATTTTATACGCGACGAATACAAATTTCAATATTTATCTGGCGAAAGCCCATTTTATCATATATAAAAAAAACGTGTAGACAAAATTTTGTCGACGGTACATGTTAGGCCTACTGGAAACATAACGGCATACAAGTAGGCAGACAAAATTTCACATTCCAGACAGTAGCTATTAGCTGTAACACTTATAGTCAAACAAGGGTTTGACTACAAGTGAAAACAATCATTTAAATCGGGCATCACATGCTGGATTTAAATGATTTAAATTAGAATGTATAGTTGTAGATGAGTTGACTTTCGTAGCACATAAAAGTTATGACTAGTTTTCTGCAAAATACGCCTTCAATTTTTACTGCCAATAAAAATTAATTTTTTAAAAAAATTACAAAATTATATTTCATTAGTTTAAACAAAGGGAATTTACTATATTTTCAAGGCCTTAGCATCGTGAATGATATTTCTCAAACGGCAAATAGCTTGTCCGGACCGAGAATGGCACGTCTTCCTAATACCATGACAAAATTCCTAGCGTTCTGCTGAGTGCTAATATATTTGAAGCATTAAGCTTATATCGCATACAGAATGTGCTATTCGTGTGCATACATAGTATACATAGTACAGACTAGCGAAAAAACGTAATGTAATCTCTCGTAAATACGACTTGTGTTTAGACTTTAGACACAACAATTGCAATATAATGTCTATGTCACAAATCAAAACAAGTTTAAATGTAAAAATGAAGTATAAATATAATGTATATATAATGAAGTATAAAAATATCATAAATACGTGCTTCACGCACGTATTTAATATAATTTAATATACCGATCACCGATGGCTATATTAAAACTAGACAGTATTAAAGCTAGCCTTTAGAGTGTCGCTCAGAGAACTTAATGAAAATCCTGATAAAAGACTACTTCCTACGCTTCGGCTAATTTATTTCAAATTTAACACTTCAACGATTTCAAATCTAAGCCTTCGTCAAAATGACGCCGTTGACAACAAGAGCCTTCGGTAGCCGTTTCGCGAGTTTGTTATAAAATGGACCTTATTCTATTCATATATAATACATTTTACAGTGTCCTTTGAAGGTTACACCTACGTTTTGTGGAGCAGGCGCTATCAGAAACTATAAATCTATTTGTGTAGGTGACGCTTTTTGTTGCCGCACACGTCACCCAAAATTTGCCACGTGTATGCTCCGTAAAATATAAATTTTAGTGCAGATACAAGGATTTCATATTTGTGATCTTGCTGCTTATTTCTTTTTAACTATTTTATTAATTATATAATGAAATGGAAAAACTACATCGAAATATTTTATGAAACAAACCAACAACACTTCGCATTTCTTTTAAAGAACCCGCCGTTCCCTAAAATCTTGCGAAAAAGTATAAGAAAAATAATTAATGTGTTAAAATAATTCTATTACAAACTTCATTTTCTTGATATATATTTTTTATTCATTTATTGAAGGTTGCCTATAACTTCTTGGTTATCATTTTGTTTACTTTCTTACTAAAATTTCCAATATTTAAATATATCCAAAAATGCAATTTATTCAATATTTCCACTTTCTGAATAAATACTTTTTTATTAAAAACAAAAAAGCGTGCGAAGCGATAAGAAAGAAAATTGCACCCATAAAGCTCCGGGTCATTGAAGTGAAACGAAGCCTCAAGGCGTCAGAAAAAGGGAGAACCACTTTTGTAAACAACATCTAGATCGTGTTTTTTCCATAACATGTACACTACAAACTACACATTCTTGGTACCTAGTAGAGATATGAGAACATATTTCCTAAAAAATATGTAAAGCTGATTGACTTTAAAGCGCAACACACAAATTGTTTTGCACTTGTGGTATGTATTATGACAATTTCTTTAAATTTGACAACTATTAAAATGCAACATAATATCATTTAACGACAATTATATAACTGTCACGGAGACAAAATTTTAAGAAATATTTATACTGTACAGGTATTAGCTATATATGTGTTTATAGCTTTCTTACTTAGGTCTTACTCACTATCTTACAAAAACAATATCCAATGTTAAAATTATCTCAACGACTTTGTTATAAAAAGTCACAAAAACAAGTTCACGTAGTAAATGAAACCTTTATAAAATGTCTCTTTCATGAAAGTTTGCAGAAGGATAAAGTTGAGGAAAAGGGAAGTGTATATCATGTTACGGATAGTTCTCTTGAAAAAATTTCGATGAAATCCGGAAAAGATTCCCTGATAAACTATCATGTAAGATGACGTTGCTCAAAACCACTGTATAAAAATATTGGACTAAGGGAAATGTACAGATCTGTACATATAATATGTTTTACATTTTAGCTATATTACTAGTTGTCTCGTCTACTTCAATGGAATTATTATTAAGGGTGAACAACCCTTATCAATTAATAGTATGAAAAATAGGTGCTAGCCATTTCTTAGTCTTAATAGAAACGCGTATAAAAATGGGTAATTTATTATATAAAAATAAGTCGGCTTTTCTTTCCTAACCATATAACTTCAGAACGCACGAACCGATTTTCACGTTTTTGCCATCGTTGGAAAGGTTTCGGGTTTCGTGAGGTTTGTAGTAAAAAAATCAGGAAACATTTTAAGAAAAAACCAGGAAAATAATAATTCTCACCTTTGTCATCACGCAAGCGGAGTCGCGGGCAACTGCTAGTTTTATATGATTTAAGGTGTTAATGGTACCGTGTATTATGATACAAGAATTTTATAATGAAGTTTAAATTTTTTTCACATTAACGGACAATGTTTTATTTAATGCACGCTAAGCCTAATACGAATATTAATTTCTGAGCCGAATCTACGGGCAGTGCTCGCTTTTAGCCAATTCCAATTCGATGGCGATCATGTGGAAAATTCTTATCAAACAATACGTATTTCCTGACCTTTGATGTCTTTGATCGTGGATTCAATTAGTAGTAATACAAGTTTGATTTCAATACATTTCAATTAAGTTTATTGCAGATAGCGAGATTGCCAATATAATTTGCAACTGCGATATCTCATAACGAAAATTTTCTTTATGATGTAATGATAATAATTGAAGATATATTAAATAGTGAAACGAAAGTGTTCGTTCTGATTAATTTCCATAATAAAAAAATATAATTTATATATTAAATAGTATCGAAGTCGGTTCCAAATTTAAAATTGAAATGAATTTGTATTTGAACTAAAACAAATAATTTATTTGCGGTTACCGCGCGATTAACTAATTAAATTAGTATTCCGAAGTAATATTAGTATCGGAAAGGTCAACCTTTAATGTAAGCAAACGGACGTAGCCGCTTTATTAATTTTACAGGCTGTCAATGTACTGACGAAGATCTTTAATCTTTTGCGCCGTCAATCGGGTCAAGTCGACTATTAAATATTATAGACTCTTGCCCGCAATATTTCACCAAAAGGTCAGACGCCTTTTGGTTAAAAGTAGAGAAATTTCAGTCATTTCTGAGTGAAGGGAGTAATAAAACTTATTACGAGTTCATGTGGACTTAAGTTACTTGAAATTGGTTTTTTAAAAAATTATTTGTTTGACAAAGACATTAGTATTTTTTTTTAAACAAAGATTGTAACATGGGTAGAACCTGACATAACGCATCGTTTTTGATCTTCATTAGTGGACAGATGTTCTATAAAATATTATTTTAAGAAAAAGAAATAGTTTTACAGTTGCCTAACCAGTTGTACGAATAAATGCAAGCAGAGCAACTCATTGAGTCTACTAAAACTTGATTAATCAAAACGTATCAAAGAATATGTAAACAGTATAATTTAAGTAGAATAAATGCAGTCAGTAAGTCAATTTACTATTTAACAATCGCAATATTTTATTACAAGAGTTCTATTATTAAGTCTATTTAAAATTGTCAACATTGTTGTATGAACCAATATCTGTTAGCCACTCTACTATGTAATACTGATATTTCCTTTTAAAAGTGTTTTAATACGGACAATAAATCACATTCATAAAATGTTCAAGTTTTATACTCCGTATTGGAAACATTTAAAAGTTTATGACTTTATGCTTTATAAGAATATATTTAACACTTGGATTTCACTCCTCTTGAATTTTTTGGATTTAAACTATGAGTAAACATTGAAAAGTATAAGTAAAAAACGTTTAACCTATGGCCTCGCCCGGAAAAAAATTTAAACAAATTAAAACATTTAGTATCAAAATTTTAATTCATACAATGGAAACAATTCAAAATAAGTGTCCTATAAGCATAGCCAGTTAGCAATATCTATTAAGTAATACCTAATCTGTATAAGATTAACTAACCGTGGAAAGTTCATGCATGAATAGTCGGGCTTGACCAAAATACCACGGTCTTACAAAAAAAACTGGTTGCCCTTTGTTTCGCCGAGAGTTAATTTACCAGAGGCTCAACTCCGTACTCCTGTATGCCTGTTCCCAAAACCGATTGCCTCATAAAAGGCTAGCAAGACACTTGTAACTCTTCTGATGTTGCAAGTTTCTATGCGCGTTGGTAGCTGATTTCAATCAAGTAACCCGCTCATTTGCTTTCTAATTTCATTAAAATTAAATTTCATTTCACATTTCAGAACAGTTCAGTATGGAAAAGGATTCAAATTAAACTTTATATTAAAATTTTTGTGTGATCAAAAGTTATACAACTAGCTTTTGTCTTTTCGCTCAAGATTGTCGGTATGATTAATTAACCCTCTGTCAAAGTTCTATACAAACCGCGATTGTCAACAACAAACTGACAGCACAACACTTTATTGACAATCAAGTTTTGTATGGAAATGACAATTTTTTTGATAGAGGGTTAATGAACCACACCGCCAATCTTGAGCGGATGCATAATAAATGTCACTTAACAACCTTTCTAACAATGTTATATTATTGCTTCTATTATTACAAATAATAACAGATGCGTAATGTTACTTTTAACAGCCCTACCAGCGTAATACAAGCTACGGTAAAGCAGCGGGGAGCGCCGTCGAAGCCACACAAATAACAATAAAATACCTTTCAGATAATTGAAAATAGTTGCGGCCCCAACAATGTAATATGTGGGTGTGAATGCATACAGACATTATTCAATTTCACATTTTCTGATTAAAATACCGTTACGGTGTTTTGGTACCCTTTGTTGTCCCGTGCTTGCAATTAATTAAGGTATCGACTTATTTTGTGAAATATTTAATACAAATTATATCTTTTATAATATCGTTCGAAACCGCGCGTGTAGCCATTTGGTTGTATGTTCGTATATGCATCGTATAAAAACCGATACATCGTAGATACATGTAATATCAAATGCTTCCAAAAGTATTTATTTTTAATTTCCGAAATGTCACAGCTGTGTGACCGGTGATGAAAAAGCGATTCTGATGCAAATCGGTGTAGGTCGAGTCCTTGATTTAGATTTGATTATGTTTGCTTTTACAATTTTGGTATGCAAATATTGAATTAATTTTTAAAATTCAACACACATAATGAATACTACAGTTATCAGTCCAGCAAAATACCAATTTAATATTTTGTATCACTGTTCCTAACAGTTTACAGCCATTAAACTTGTAGTTAAAAAAGTTATTTAAAGTTGCGTAACTTTAAATACGTTTTTTACTACAAGTTTAATAGCCGCATTTCTAGCCTATTTATAGCCTAACTTTTATTTAGTTTAATAAAGTATATAAAACTAAACTTTTTATTTAATATTTGAGTGCGGCCTTATACATAGCGGTAAGAAATGAGTGACTATGTTCAATCGGTATCTTCTGTTATCAATTAAATTATTTACTAAACATAAGAACAATAGCTCGTTGATATCTTTTTTGTACCCTTTGACTATTCTCGTGACGCAAATCCCGTCCGGAGCAGGTAATTATTTATAAAGAATGCTCATCGATCAAAGCAATTCCACACAAATTGCAGTTGCCTTCTGCAGCTAACGGTGCGAAGTAATAACATTTTTCCTTTTATATAATTTGCATGGTAATTGCAATTTTAAGTCTATTATTGTAATGAAGTCGTAATAAGCGTTGAACCTTAATGATAACACTACAGCTCCAATTACTTTTTCCTTTATCTCAACAATATTTTGTTGACATGCGTCTGTAAATGTTAATTGTCCATACGTTATTAGGCTTTTAAAAGTTTGATGCTAATAACACTGGTCAACAAAAAAACAATTTTTGTGTGTAATATAAAAACTTTTATCTAGTTATGTTTCAAACAAGGATAAGGATAGTATAAATGAAATCAAAATGTTCCAAATACGAATACTTTTTTGTAATTTGATTTTTAAATATTTTAGAAAATTTCAATATTTATTGACCAAGTAAAGTTATTCCTCTATATTG
>JAOTAV010041978.1:0-17796 GCA_026546445.1 Cyclargus thomasi
TATTCTACCATTATCACACATTAAAAACCGAAATAACACAAATTTAACAAAAAATACAAAACTCACAACGTCACTCTGAAATCCCCACCAAAACCTCCCGTTCGGTGGATCGGGCTGAAAGTTGTCATGGGACGTAGAAATTCCCTAAAATGATTTTCATAAATTCTTCCCGCAAGAAAAGAATAAACTAGGTGTTGAAAGTCGGTATGAAAATACTTCTCTAAAACCCGCAAGCGGAAGCTAGTTATAGAGGTAAAATATACTCTGTGGTGTCGGCACTCGTTTTTCATTTTTTTTATAGAAAGACGAAAGTATTTGAAAGCAGCTAGATGATCCTAGGCGTACTTTTACTCGTAACCCAACTCACCCTATCTAATCTAGTTTCTTACGAGAAACAGTTATCTACTATCTTATAAGATAAGGTCGTAAACAATTGCAGGAAGATGCGTTATGTCACGCCTTACCTGTTGCCACACAATAAAATAATATTAAATACCTCCATAGAACGCTATCTAATATGCTTTACCTACCTATACGAAGTTTAAAAATACACAATTAATAATTAAAGCTTTATAAGCTTTAAACACAAAGTTGTGAATATATATTTGTATATTGATAATGTGAAGCTCGGACTGTGGTAGATACGTAGAGAATGCCCAAAGAAATGCGCAATATGTATACAGAAAAGTAGAATAGAAATTAATGATAAAATAAAAATTGTATTTTGTATTGGTCATGACAACCTCGCGAACTAAACTCGTCAGAGAGGCTACAAAAATTTGCGTCTAAATTATAACCTCGGCACTTGGCAGGTAATGATAGCATATATGCTAGACTATAGTCTATAATCATTAGAACACCATCATAAGCTTTAAATATTCACAGGTTACATAAAATCAAGACGGCCGAATAAGTCACGATATAGACTGTATAATAATGAATATAGTAACATGACGAATGGATATTTTTAATGGACATTTAACGTCACGAGTCATAGTAAAAGGTAAGTTGTAAGAGAAGTAGGTATGTAATAAAACATTAATCATTAGCATAGGTACGTCACGTACCAAGTAATTTTCAAGTAAACTCAATGTTTTTTAGGCCTGCAGTAAACGTACGGTTTCGATATTAGGTTTCCGAATTCGTTGACAACATATTGAATGCGGTATTTGTTTTTCAAATTTCGAACTGCTGCTGAACATTTTGCTGTATTAACGAATTGGAAAAACCTTAGACGGAAAACGTACGTTTGCGGCAGGCCGTAGCCATGTCATAGAGGTTGTAATAGATCCCTAGATTTTTGTTGTTATCTATATCGAAACTTTAATATACAATATTTTTAATAAGTGCTAAAGTTCCTGAACTTCGTCGTGTTAGACCCGTAATTATAGTCAGCGCATAGTACCAAGAGAACGATAAAAAAATGTTGAGATGCCGTTTTTATTCATGAAGGTCTCTATATATGAATGAAAACAGCATCTCAAAAATTTTGATTACGCTCTTAGTACTAAGCGCTCACTATAATTACAGTCATAACTCATGAGCTGGGTCTTGGGCGATCACTGGCTTATACTGACGATAAGATTTCAGACTTACTTGAGAGTCTGACCATAGTTTAACTCTATATTATATATCTGAAATCTTATTATCATTATAAGTCAGTAATATCGTCTTATTATGCATCATGTAGTTTTTATTAGTCATAGGCATCATGTTTAAAATATTTGCAAAGGCTTCAAGTCTCGTTCCTTTGCTAAGGCAAAAACATTTCATAACGTTATCACTGTGGTTTGTACCAAGTACGAGGTGCCGAAGAAAATGCGCGTCTCGAAGGTTACAGTGGGGTAATACAGGATTTCCACATTTTACCGCTCTACATACTGTTATTATTATTTGAGAATATTACGTTCTTCGAATTTAGGTTTTTTCATAGTCTTCTTTATTCACTCATAGTTAGATATATAATTTAATAATTTTGTGTGATCGAAAGCACATCTAGGGCCGAGCTTGCTAAGGCAGTTCTGCGGCGACTCTGCAACCGCAATAAATCTATTGTGATTTGTGACTTACCATATTTTCCGTGTTAAATAGAGAACTTATTGTTATAATTGTCTTAAAATTAAATTTTATTTTACTATCTTCTTAGATATAGAATTGTCCTCTATTAGGTAATTCTGATGTTATAATAAACATTGTAAACATATTTGTCTGTCTCTTAGATAGTATTCGCTATTTTAAGCCCGTACTAATAGTCAGCGCTTAGTACTTGAGGGCATAATCAAACATTTTGAGAGGCTGATTTCATTCATAAAGATACCTTTCTAAATGAAAACTGCATCAGATCAAAATTTTTGATCATACCCATAAGTATTGAGCGCTGACTATAATAATTACAGACCTTAGTATGTTAGGAGGTAGTACTCAAGACCTGATTAACCCTATAGTTTTAGGCTGCAGTCTAGGGCTCGGGGATCGAAAGGGGGGATGTACTGTTAGTCTAGTAAATCGAAAAAAAAACTAAGGTTGAAGAGCTTGGGGCGGTAAGAACAATTGATCAGCCGCTGGTAGTAGTACTATTTTCAGTCGCGAGCACAAAATATAGAAAGTAAAACTTAGTACTGAAATATAAACAACAAACACGGCAGTTATGACGAACAGAACACAAAATATAACATAAACTATTACATACAAATGAAATGTATAAGAAGATTTATACAATTTTCATATGGATTTTAGGCACTTTTTGCTGAGTCATTGAATGGTAGTGAAACTATAGTTAGCATGATTCAGCAGTCATCACAAAGTAGATGTAATTTCTCATGCTAATGCTAATAGTATCGAGACATCGTTATTAACACATTCTATTATTACGTTAGGACTTTTAGGAGTCAGGCCGCAGTTAGCGGAAGAGTTATTACTAACAGTGGCGTAATTACAAAGTCGCAAGCCGGCAAAATTCCACGGGCCCCCAGCCGGAAGGGGCCCCCGATCAGCCCCCCTAAAAAAATATATTTTACGCAAGCAAAGCCGCGAGCATAAGTGTCATACGGCGTCCTGTGTCACCTCTACGGTCCACCTCGTTACATACTAACACTATCTGACCCGCGGCCTCGGCGTGAACTTGGCCATGCGTTCGCCGTCTGACACACGACAACGATCACAGATCACAGATAACAACATTCACTACACTTTGATCACTGTCAACGGCCTGGCTTTACTCTCTACTCTCCAGCTACCAGTCGGTTAAAAAGGGAACATGTTCAGTTTCAAACGAATTGTATAATGAGGGAAATTGAAAGAGAACCAGCTAACGGACCTACGTTATTTGGTCGGAATATGTCAATTCCATGTAAGTCGTGTTCTGTCGGCTGAATTTGACTAAGCCTGACCAAATTACTTAGATCCGCGATCTGTGTATCTTTCAACTTCTCTGATTGTACAATCAGACTTTATTAATAGACGGTAGTAGGCCATTGAAATAAAGCGGCCTATATACTCATAAAAAAATGTAAATACTTCACAGCGTACTTTTTTTCTACCTGAAAATAAAAAACGTGCACTTGTAAGAATAAATCTCTATTTTTATAAAAATAAAACAAATTACAAAAAGTAACAGAAAGAAATAATTCCGAACACGTGATAATAAACTACTGTTTGCAGTATTCGTCCAGCATAGGTACAATCAAGAAAAACTTGTTTTTATTAATTCAGTATTCTGTTTCAACTTTTAATTATGAAGGAAATGACAGAGAAGACGTAGAGAACAATTAGCACAACGGCCGTGGTCACGAGGGGACCACGGCAACGCGGCCGAAACGTCGAGAAAAAAGTATGTCGTGTTTAAGTCCCGATAAATCAGTTTTAATTATAATGCAACGAGAAAATTTACAAAAATAAAATTCCACAAAAATTAGAGCAAACGGAAATAGTCATTTGTTTTACGCATAATGAAAAATTATTAATAAAAATTTACGCTTTTGTAATAAAATAACGAAGGAAGATTGTTTTTCAATGTTTAATTACACTCAACAGCTCCTCCTCTTTGTCGTACAAAAATAGCATTAATTCCAGTTTCCTACAGCTTTAATAATAAAAGTATAGGATGTCACAAAAATACGTGATAACACTTTAGGGTTAGTATTTATGTTGAATGTGTCGAGTTCACTGTGAAGGCAGCAGTGCAAAAAGGGAAAAAATATTCGAGATATGAACGAGAAAACACCTCAGTGACACGAGATTGCTCATACAAACAACCATTTTTTTTTCGCTTTAAACGTTGCTACTTTCACATTAAACACTATACAAGGGACACATATGTATACCCTAAGTCTATCAAATTCACTCTTGTTACACCTGTTGTGTATTGTGTTGTGTATTCTTTGATGCTGTCTGTTAAACCACAACGGTGTTTCGGATATTACGGGTTATTTGTTATCGTCGAGGACGTCGGTGCATTTTTTGAGTTCTGATGCGCACGTTTTTTCAACGCCAGTCTAAAATAAAACTACAGTCACGTTGATAAGAAAAGCGAGTGACCTCAAATTAGCCAAAATTAATTTAGCGAGTATTAATATAAGAGCGTTTTAATACGAACAGATAATAAATTACCTTGAATGTAGAGCTTCACATTATAGAGTATCCTAAATTATTCTAAGGTAAAACACTTATTGCGCCAACTATGATCGAAGAAAATATTTGGGCTTGACATATCTCGCTTTTGGAAAATACGCGGAAAGCAGATAGTATGGTTCTTAGAGTAATGACATCTATAGCCTAATCTGCTTTATGTGAACTTCAAGCATAAGTTTAATTAAACCAATGAAATATAGATCACGTTTCTGAGTAACCTCCATCGTGGTGGAGGGCTTAGATCGCCGACCTGCCGACTGTTTGGTGTTCGTTTAATTACTTTGTGCCAGTCGCGTGATAGTCATTATAAATCCGATCGCATCTTCCGTCCTTCAGTCGTCATTAGGAGCCCGCCAGCTCTAGATGACTTTCTCAAGAAGTTCAGATGTATCCAATTTATTATTCAAACTTTAAATTCCATTTTTAAACTTTACTTTACTTTTTTTTTAATCCCTTCTGTGATATTTCGGATCTCTATAATTTTAAATATGGATTTTTTTGGTCGGAAAACTAAATCTAACGGACACATAGGCACACAGACTAACGGTGCGCCTGGACTAAAACACAAACTGTAAGTATAGTTTACCAAAGTAATTGACAATATTTACTTGCTTAATTATAAAGAAACAAAAAAGAAAAGAATTACATTTACATGTAAGTATATATATCATTACTACCAACACAAACACCGGAAACTGAAATAGTAACGAAATTCTTATTTACGACAGCTTTATGGCCTGTTACCAACATAATCGCTTGGCAATAAAATTTAATTTTAAGTGTCCATAATCAAAAAAATCTTATTTACGTTTCAACTTCCAACATTTTTGGGTTGAGCTCTATAATCGTTGTTCCTGGGTTAATTTCCCGCGATAGAGCAACAGTTTTATTGATCATTCAGCTATTTGGAGGAGGGTTATATAATACCTTTATTAATATACTATGATCACGTAGTATAGCCTCTTGATTTTCACAAATTATATTTTCTTTTATTATAAATTACCTTTGGCCCCGGCTTCGTTCTCGTGGAATTTGGAAACGAAAATCTAAAAAAAATCTACTCTAATATTATAAAAAGGAAGACCTTATTTTGCTGTAATGCATAGCCTTAAAACTATTGGGCCGATTTTAAAAATTGCTTTACCACTCGAAAGCAATCCACGAGTAAGATAGGCTACATTCTATTTTTGAAAAGAAATAAGGTCCTCTGTAAGATCAACCAGAAGAAGTTATTTAGCTATAAATAACTTTTCTGGTTGATTTTTTACACCTTATATAATCAAATGTCATACGAGCGACGCTGCGGGCAATGTCTAGTAAACCAATATTCTTGTAAGCCCTCTTAACCCGAGGGTCGCGTAGGGTCTTTAAAAGTCCGGAGTTTGCGAAAAATGAATAGTTTATTTAAATAAATTTAGAAGCTCTATTATTTTGTATCTTCCTGAAATGAATTATATTTTGACATAATCGCAACTAATTGAGCTCGCGTACGTATGCTGTATGTTATAAATATGTTTTTACGCTGGGGTCTCTAGCGACCCCAGGTGACCGACCGCGTTACTAAATTTTATTTGACATTTCCATACATTTTCCAGACCTAAATGAATTTAAGATGTGATTTTTTTGTATTCTAATGAAAAATCGATAAAAATGTTCATACAGCTGTTTTAAGGAACTTTCTTACAGATTTCCAAAAATGCATATTTTGTTATCTAGATGAAAATGATGATAATTATTGCTTTGGTGATAATATGAAAATAATTTGCGGTATATTAGTTACACTTGTGAAATGTTACAACTAGAAAATATGTAACATTTAGTAAGTTTTAGTACTGAAAGTACGCAAATGTTTGACATGCAGTAGTTTATATTTTTTTGGATTATTTAGTTTTAGATTAAAATGTAGGAAATTTCATTTCGGACATCCCTGTAGTATTTAATTTTTATCTAAATTTTTAAGTTTTATAAATTATTTTTTATTTTTTTTTATCTTATGGCCTCTGAAGAAAAATTTTCTGACTTCTATTTTTGGATTGTAAGTTTAAGGCATAATTTTTCAAAATATTGTGGATTTATTGATTAAATCTGATATCGAATTAAATACCAATAATCGACATAAAAATAGTTTTATGTCAATTTAAGGCATTATTATGTCCTAACATGTACCGTCGACAAAATTTTGTCTACACGTATTCTTGACGTTTTCCGGTTTATCTCTTCATCTCTATTGACCCTAACATGACATACTTTTTATTGTGTCTGTCATCAAAATTACAGATAGTTGTGTTTTTTTTTAATCTGTGCTATTTTTGTCTACGAACTCTAACATGACAACACAATCGAATCGAGTTTTGTCGAGATTTTGTTATATGATGAAATAGTTTTTCGCCAGATAAATATTTAATTTTGTATTCGTCACGTATTAAATAGTTTAAATCTGTGTTTTGTCGTTTACGGTTTTCTAAGGTAAAGAAACACGCCTGCGATGTCTGTCCCTTATTTTAATTATTTTTTGGGGGTTTATGAAGAGCGGGAGCGAGGAAAATTCAAAGGAAAAGGATAAGGGACATTTCAAGTAAACTAATCACTAGTATCCATCACTTAATATATAAAAAGATATATGTTAATATCGACAAAGTACTCACGCTCGAGAGTGAGATAAAAGTGACATATGTCGACGGCACATCTTAGACCAGCTGCTGGTGACCACAAGCAGCCTAAAATGTAACTTACTCTCTATCCTTTCAACTAAGTAGTTATATGGCAGAAATCGAGTCCATAGAATGCTTCGTTAGGGCGTGAAGGAAGGACAAATAAAACAAATATTCATTATGTTTTAACGGCTATTATTATTGTTATATACTAGATGATGTCCGCCACTCCGTTGCGCCAAAATTCGTTTATCGCGTGGAACCGTACATTTTTTCGGGATAAAATGTATTCTTTGCTCTTCTCCGGGATTCAAAGAAGCGTGAAGAGGTAATTCGGACAGACAGTTTTGCATAATTTATAATATTAGTATGGATGTTTTTATCACCGAGATTGGTTATGGTTATTATTTATTACTATCTCATAGTTGATATTTCGCTAAACCTTCATAACCCTCATATGTCATGTAAATATTTTTATGTTATGGTGCCAGATAACCTTATGGCTCATACCCCATAACATACTGATAACAGTACCTTATGTAACACATAATGATAAATAGTTCATTTTTTGGTTTAAAAACAGGTAAAACATACAACTTTATTTATTTATTTTTATTTATAATACATACATGATTTAAAAAAAAACTAATTTAAAGTAGATAACGCAGTGGCAGAACATAGGATGATGGAGAAATATGGAGTAATTATAGATAGTATACAATAGAATAATGTTAACTAAATAAAACTAAACAAATATTAAAAACTAGAATAGTACAGAAAAAAAAAATCTCTGAAAAAAAGAAGAGAATTAAAAGAAGTAAAATTTTTTGCAAACTTTTAAACACCAAGTGACATCAGCTATGTAAAATATATTAATAAACGTACGCAAGCGGAAAACTTTGTAGCCCTTTTTACAAAAGACGCGTAGATGTAAAAGCATGAAATTTCTCCCAGTTATAGCTGATATGGTGGAGAAGCGCGAAAATGCTTTAATCTTGCATATTTTTAATAAATAAGACGCAATATTCTGACATGACACGATAATCGTACACAAAGTTACTCTTTTGTTTATGGTTTTTTGATATTTTTAAATTTATTGCCCTGGTAACGACACCTTCATACTAAGTTGAAGTCTGTGACTGAATTGAGAAGAGATTAATATACTTTTTTAAGGCAACACGATGGGTTAAAATATTTATGGTCGAATTTCGATCACAGGGCGATTTATTAATAGTTTGATATTTTTTTTGTCCTTGTTCATAAAATAATAAAAATCTGGGCTATCAATTTAAAATAGCCTAATTTTTGCAGGTAGCATTTTTAACAAATAGTAGACTACGATAGTTTTAAAATTCATCTTGTGATGAACTGTAAGAATACAGTTACATCACAAGTTAATCATTTCAGATGTTCATGTTCATCATAAAATGCAATCGATGAGTTGTAATAATTATTGAGTACATAACTCTAACTACGAATGTTACTAGCTATGTTCACAAAACTATAATATTATAAACTAGTTGGTACCCGCAACTTCGTTGCGAAAAAATTTGTATATCACGCGGGAACCGTGCATTGGTCCGTGATAAAAAGTATCCTATATGTTGACCAGACTTAATAGATATTAAACAAAAAAATATTTATTCGGTAGTTCCTGAGATAAGCGCGTACAAACAGACAACTTTTTTTTTATCGATATGTGTTATTCTATTACTGTTTCTTAGCACCCCCACATTGATAATTATTTTGTAAAAGTATTTAATGTACCTACAGACATTCCAATTTTACTGTTTTATTATGTGTATAAATAAGATAGGAAAGTCTTATTGTTTCTTTGTTTATTTGTCCTCTCTTCATTCCCTAACGGAGCAATCAATCGACATGATTTTTGACATAGACTTAGTTAAAAGGATCGAGAGTTACATAGGCAGGTCTTGGAAAATCATCTTGACCCTAAAGTTTTGTATTATTTCCCGATTTTCGAATTCCACGCAGTCGAGGCCGCTGGCGGAAGCTATTATCTTCATAATTTAGACATTTCCGCATAATTAAAATATTGCTATCAATTTTTGATCAACTAGGGCAGATAGGGAGGTCGTCAACCCAGTGCCATCTGTTATCGCGTCGCAGAAACCACTAGTGCGGTTGCAACCTACGGCTGAAAATTTTCCCATTTTCCCAGGAGCGAGACCGCAATGACGGCAGCGCCCCCCGCGCCGCGCGATAAAAGCGGCGCGACGCTCGCATCTGTCAAACAGTCGCTCGCCGCGTTCGGACGACAGTGCACAGACATGGACCGTGACCGCATCGGCGTGTGGGGCTCCGGCGACGGCCAGGCCAATAGCCGCCTCTCCGGCCTCGACCGCCTCAAGCACCCGGGACTCAACAAGGTCAGTGGATCTGTGTAGGCCGAAACGCGAAAGTCCCACACTATTATATCACGATTTGATCACCCCGAAATGCATGAATTACAGCTTCAGTGATTTTCATGCACTGTTTACATACTTTTGTGTGACCGGTGACGTGCATAAGGCAAAGTCTACCGTATATAAAACAATTGTATTGAGCATACAGTACTCTGTATTCACGGGCTTTAGGAAGTTCCATCGCCAAAACAGCTGATTGTGTCATTGCGAAGTCATACTTCGATTTTCTTTAAAAATAAAGGGATTTACATAGCAAGGCAATTACATTTAAAATGTATTATTGTTGAAATATGTAAAAATAAGAGTTTATTATAAAATATCCACAGTCGAACATGAAAGTAGGAAAAATATTGCGTACAAATACTTGTTTAATATAACATACCTACATATTACTCATAACTCAACCCTCCCTTCACTGATCTAACCCTTAGCTAAAGTTCTAGTTTTAAAAGGGGTTGCATAACATAAGAAGCTTAACGAAAGTAGACCGAATAATATTCGCCGTGCTCAAAAATTACATCCACTCTAGTTTATTGATTAGATTTCCATAAAAATAATATAAAAAATTGGTGTGTACCTTGTTTTACATTACAACCATGACTTTTGTTTTCATTTAAATATATCAAAATTAAAAAATGAAGTAAAGGTATAAAGTACATACTGAAACGTACGTATAAATATGCCTACATAATGTATTAATTACCCATTGTTAATTATATTCACCTTATAAAAAAGAAAATTGTATGCATTATTACATTAATTTATGACATTTTTTGTATGTAAATAGAAGCAGCCATTATTTATGCATTAGAAGTAGATTGCTTATTATGCATATAATGTGATGAATTGATTATTATTATTCTTTATTTATATAAAATTCTTATCCCGTTAAATACATATACATACAATCAGAGAAGTTGAAACAGACACAGATTCTGGATCTAAGTAATTTGGTCGGGCTATGTCAAACTCAGCCGACAGATGACGATTTACACTTAATTGACATGATGAAGTAGATCCGACAACTGGCTCTTTTTCAATTACCCCCATTATACCATGGAGGGAATTGAATCAGTGTCAGTTGACGGACCTACGTCATTTGGTCGGAATATGTAATTCCATGTAAGTTGTGATCTGTTGGCTGAGTTTGACATAACCCGACCAAATTACTCAGATCCACGATCTGTATCTGTTGTGACCAATTTACTTAGATTCGTAATATGACTCTGTTTGAAATTTCCCGATTTTACCTATTACCGACTGAAGTAAGGTGAACTCAAAACTTCGACGTAATGTTATTTTTCCAATTGACGGTACATAGCTAATTGCTGACTCTATAAAATATATAGCCTTGGGCTCAAAACAATAATAATAACATTTGTATGAGAAAAACATTCTTAAAAATTTACACAAGTTGGATAAAACTTAGCTAATTATTGCCAGGTACTCTGTATTCAAAAACTTTTTGTTTGTTCTTTGAAAATTATGAAAACTCAAGGTAAAGGGAAAATACAATGTCACACTAATAAATTAGTATTATTCACTGGGTCCTACCTAACGTTATGTTATAAAAATTATAAAATCATAACACTACTTTTGACTAGTCATTTTCGTAAGTCGCGATACCAGTGTCACATACATCATGATTATTGGTAACTCACAAACACACGGAATATCTCGGATACTAATACTGTACTATTTATTATTATATTATACAGTCATTATTCATGACTTTTGTTTATTTCAGACTAGCTTTTACCCGCGGCTTTGTATACACATGAGATTCCTGCTTTAAGTGTTGCAGTTTTGAAGTGATACGTCAGCATTTGAGCAGAATAGAAATTATCTTAAATCGTCAAATTCAGCTATTGGTATATATTTCATCCGTCCAAGATCTTTCGGCGTGATTGACAGACATACATAGAAACAAATTTTACAGCTATTATACTACTGTCATATAAACTAATTACTCGTAATGTCTGGACATAGGCTGTTTATTCGTATATTTTGCGGCCTGTTGCGAGTGCAAAATCTTATCACACCAATGATGCGGAAATTGTAATCTCCAACGATAAAAATTGATTGTTAGCTTGCAGATTTTGAAGTCCTTTATGCTTAAAATCTGTTCATATACCTACCACTATCGCTTCTTCCGCCAGCTCTGCCTGGGAATTCAATCAGATTAATAAAAAGGTTCTGTTATACAGGTCAGACGTCAGCTACTACTATATTTCAATAATAAATACTATCAAAACGGTCATTCGGTTGTTTCTACGTTATTGACGGACTAACATACAAACTTACATTGACATTTACAATATTAGTATGCTACACATTCAAATGCAGATCCAAAGACTTATAACTTTTCTCTCCAAATGGCCTTTACAGCAATTATTTTTTTGTTTCACCGAACAAAAAAAGGTAGGCCAGAATGACGCTGGTAACAAAGTAAAGTAAAGATCGTAATGTTAACGTAAATACTGAATAGCCATGCTTGGAAGTTGACACGGACTTCCTCAAATCAATACTCTATACGGCGTGCGTCATAATGTCTCCACAACTTTACTGTTTACACCATTTATTTACCTTAGTAGAGTACTGGTGACTGAATTCCTTGGGTTTCTTTAAATTAGCTTTAAATTGTCCAATATTACATTTAAATAGGCAATATTAACAAAACATATTAACGCTCTCTACGTTATTAGATATAGACATTTTAATATTACACGAATTCTGTTCGTAGAAATAATAGAGAATATTATTCAAGTATTTCCTTAGTTATTTCTCGGCAAGACCGTCAGCTATCGTGATGTTATTGTTAGTAACAATTATATCTAGTTATATAATATTTAAATACGTCTAATTAAAACGCACAGCTAGAATACCTTTACCCTAATAAAGTTGGCGAGATAGCACGTGCAAGTTATAACCATCGTAGAGATTATGATTATGTTCATGAGAAGGGTCGGATGATAAAATTATACGTTGCTATTATCGATATCTATACTAATATTATAAATGGGAAAGTGTGTTTATTATTGCTATCCTTCCCGTCGTAATGAAACAATCGATTTGATTTTTGGCACATACTTAGTTGAGAGAATGTAGAGTAACAGAGGCTATTTTCGATCTTGAAATACATTACGTTTCGAGAATATTCATATTTTTACGCGATTTACCAATTTCACGCAAGCGATCCCGCGGGCAAAGGCTAGTTTTTTTAATGAAATCGGCTAGTGTTAAACTGTGTGATCGTCACCATGGTGACAAAACATTGTTAGTTGCATCGTTTTCCTTCGATTTTCCTTTCTATAAGTGTAGCTGTGTGTAAAATTAACAGAATTTATAGGCTTTATGGCTTAAAAAACTGATAGAGTTTGTAGAGTGTTGTGAGTATGATAGAGTGACAAAATGTTGCAACTTTTATAAACTACGTTAAAAGTGTCGTTATTATTGTGGTAACACTCAATTAAAACAGTGTGCAGATAACTTTTAAACTTATAGGCTAAACGAAATTATAGCTGTGAAATTCGTTTACGTATTTAGTTTTTCACCATTTTTAATATATGTCGGTTAACACTGGTAGATACATGTTTTATTTTGCGTGGGTAGAGTATCTACCTACTTATGTAGAGTTATTTTATGACTAGATAAGTAGTGTTCGATAGTTTGTCAATACGTAGATACTGACAGGCACGAGTCAGGAAAGACATACATTTATTTACAAGGTGATCTGCACAATCACGACCCACATGTAGGGGTCATTCTGACCGGAACCCTAAACGCTTAAAAGAGAGGTACATAATTATAATACTAAAAGTTATGCATTTATTTCCAAACTTAAAGAAAATCTTTTTCTTACACGCAATTCAAATCTTCTTATAGGTTCAGTGTTTGTCTTTTGGATTAAACCTGTAGGCATAAAGTTTGGCTATGAGATCATGGACTTTGACTTGACTTTTACCATGGGTTTTCCTGATGAGTATTGTTGAGTGTTATAGAAGATGTTCATGACAATATCCTCACCGTTTATTTATTATCATATGTCGGTGAAAAAATTATAAAGTTGCGGCAAAAATTGTTATATTAATATTTTGAGCCAAAGTTTTGTCTTCTAAAATAATACTTTTTAATACTTGAAACGTTAAAATACGACTCAGTTCTTTATACACAATTCTCTATGATATATTATGCAAATTTTCTTAAATATTCTAGTCAGGGAAAAACAATTTTTGTACTTGAAATTGCTGTACTAAAATTATAGTATATATTTTAAGAGAGTAATAAAAATGTGAATAAAGTAAGCATTTCTTAATAATAACTTTATGATTTCTTAATTAATAATTTAATTAAGAAACTATATTAGTTTTGTGTCTTTGAGAGGTCAATGACCTTCAAAACAGCACTTAATTTATTTACGTGCATTTTTAGACAAATACCTGCTATTTTTGTGCGTAAGCTAATTTTCATATTTGGCAGTTAGTACAGTTTGTAAATGTGTTGTAACAGCACATAATAAATAAGAATACTTGGTAACAGTTAATTGTATAAGAGCTACGCTTAATGCGCCGTAAGCTGGCACACAACTTTATGGAAAGCGTCAAAATTTGTATGAAATTCTGTGCCAAGCTATTTCGATTCGTCAATAGAGGCGCTACAGCTAAAAATACTCCTTGGATTGCAATTTGTCCTGAGCCGTCGATCGCATTTACAATCTAAATTTTGAATTGAGATCTGGTCTATAGACTTCGTTAAACTCAATTGGATGGAACAATACGGTAGTTGTAGTGGATATTGTATCTATCAAAGAAGCCTCTATCATAGAAAAAAGATATGTTGTGCAACAAGAAGAAATAAACAGTTGTTTTAGCGCAAGGGCATCAACACTCGTGAACTATAAATGTTTTTAATTAATGAAATGATCATTAGTTAAGTAATTGATAAAAAATAGCGTAACCATTAGAACACGTCGCGCGACCGTGAAGCCTCGTAGAGCAGAATAGTTTTCAAAGTGTAGGGAGTGGCATCGCGAAACAACAATCTTAGGAGCAAGATACAAGTACTTTTTTGTACTTTATTCGGATTAGAAGTTTTCTAGAAATAATTACAGTGAGGTTTTTTTACGTCATTTAAGGGGGGTCAAAATAGCTTTAATCCTAAAACTCGATTATACTATTGTGTGACCAACACGAAAGTTAACTGCATATTTAGGGCGGCTGGTCGCAAAAATGTATTAACCACCATTATCTGCATTAGGATAAATAATATAGGTATATTTAAAAAGCAAACATTAGGGTTTTCATTGCCACTTTAACCCTTCACAACTTTTACACGGCTCTAACGATTTTCATCAAAAGAGAACACTAATTGCATATAGGTCATCTGACAGTTCACCTTTTGCATTGGGGGTCAAAAGATTTTGTAACAAAACATATTGAGAATAACTGCTTTAGAGGTTATGTGTTTAGTGCAGGTGTAGCGATATTGATTAACAGGTTAGCATTGTGACCGACAACTGTCAATAGCAGGATGATAAAAAATATCGCTATATCCTACGGCCTACTTGAAACACATATAATAATTTTTGTGTGCGTCTATTTGTCACTGAACTTTTCCCAAAGTACTGGACCGATTCGGACGTAGTCTTTTCAAGGTATTCAAGGAGATTTGAGAATAGTTGAGATACACAAACCAAGAGCGGCAGGAAAAACAAGACAGTCGGGTCTGCTAGCTTTTTATTAGTAAACTATATTATGAATAAGGTCCTGTTTGCGTTATCAAATAATAAACGTTCTGTGGACCGTCATAAAATATGAAAAGAACCCTTTATTTTACGCATCCCTGGCGGCTAGGGGATGGCTACCAAGGTATGTGGGACTCCCTCGGAGGCTACACCAGGTATACCCACTAAAAACCCAAAGCGTATTCCTACTTTCCGCTTGAGGCAGAGTCACGGGATACGCGAGATACACAACCGCGGCGAAATATGAAAAGCACCCAATAAATTTTAATACACGACATTCTCGCACGTCGCTCAAGCGGAAAATTGGAAAAGCTCGAGCCGGTTATTGAGTGACACTTATTAAATTGAAGAATATATAGAAAATCGGATATATCACCGTTGTATTATTGGAAGTATTTTTAAAAAAGGAATTGAAATTAGAACATCGCTTTTTGGAAGTCGCATAAAAACGAAGGAAGTTAAAAAATATAAGTTAAAGGAAGTGAAAAGTGAGAGATACTTGAAGGAAGTGGGAAGAATATAGAAAGGAAGTGGAAGTTATGGAGAGAGACTGGTGGCAGCTGACTCCACGCCGGGAGCTGTACTCGGTGCCGGACTGTCTGGCCTCATACGACTCAAGGGTACTTAGTGATTGTTACACTTGCAGGATAATTTAACTATACTAATAATATAAAGCTGAAAAGTTTGTTTGTTTGACGGCGCTAATCTCAGGAACTACTGGCCGAAATTGAAAATTTCTTTTTGTTGTTTAGTCCATTTATCGATATATTATAACGCGCCAATAGGAGCCGAGGAGTAATCAAAATATTCCTTAATAATCGTAATCATTCGTAAACACTATTTCACGCGGACGTAATCACGGGCTACAACTAGTAGTATACTCTATTCAGACTAAAGAGGGTTACAAAAAATTATTAATCTGTAACGGACGGGAAAGCAGGTCGCAATATCAGAAGATATTAAGAGATTGCAGGTGCGTTGCCGGCCTTTGTGGCGGTGACTTGCACGATGTATCCGATCTGACCTGTCTGACCTCTATTTATCCTCAGTCATAGCAAACATATTATACATTTGCATTCTTCGGTTATAAGAAAATAGTAATTAAAAATATAGAGTTACTACCTGTTGCCCGCGGTTTTGCTCGCATGGAATTCGAAACTCGCGTTAAAACCATGTACCGGTGCCGTTGTACTTCATGCTATGTATCAAAAATGGCACTGTATGTGAAATTGATTTTCCGTGTTGTCCTGCTTTTCTCTTGAACATTTTCCTGAATTTTCTTTGCTATAAACCTCACGGAGACCTTTCCAACAAATGCAAAACCGTGAAAATCGGATCGTGCGTTCTGGAGTTATAACGTCAGGAGAAACCCGACTTATTTTTATATAATAGATGTTATAGATTTAACTAAGGGGCTGTTTCACCGCTTACAGTTAGTCCATCCACAACTTTATTTGACAGATGTATGGAGAATCTGTCAAAAAGCTGTAGATAGCCTAACAGTATCTTTATCAGTAAGCGGTAAAACAGGCCCTAAATGTTACAGGGATAATAACATTATATAGTTTTCCGTTTGTGGTTCCCGGATTTGCTCACACATTTCTGACTCACAAGTCACAACATGGCTTATATCGGTATTTCTATGAGAGCGTGTTTTTGCTATTGAATTACCTGTATGTAATTACCACGTAATATCACGGTCACTTGCAAATCGTTGGAGTGGCGTGATCTTTCGTCATACATCCGCCACACCTCCCGAAATTTTATACAATCGTACTCGTTTTCATACTTAACTAGCAAATTATACACTTATGTCTGGTTTAGACGTATTAAGTAGGTAAGTAGTTAACTTAATTTTAAGTCATTTAACTTGCCACTTGCTACAAAATTTTAAATTATTGATTGCATCTAAACACAAAATTTTTGTATCAAGTTGCAAGTAAAATTATGTTGCACTTAAAATTAAGTCACTTAAAATTTGTTAATTACTTATATCTGTTTAATACGTGTAAAAAAGACACTAAGTAATAATAATTGATTGTAGTGTAAATCTTAAGGTCCGGTTTCATAGCTTACTGTTAAAGTTTCTGTTAGTCTATTCACAACTTTTTTGACAGATTCTTTATACAAAATCTGTCAAATAAAGTTGTATCTGTCAAATAAATAGAATATCTGTAAGCGGTGAAACCAGCCCTTTTTTTTTTTTTTTTTTTTTGATGCGCAGGGGAAACCCGTCATGGGTCCCCCGGGTTGGGTGTGCGCCTCGGAAGGCCGAGACGCCCCGGGGGTATGGGAGACTCCTACGCACTAAAACCACCTGCGATTTGCCTGCAGCGGCTTAGGGAGG
>JAOTAV010041989.1:0-17794 GCA_026546445.1 Cyclargus thomasi
AAGTACATAATACGGATGCTCATTGCCGTGGGAGAGCCATGCTTCGGCACGAATGGGCCGGCTCGACCGGAGTGATATCACGCTGTTGTGTTTCGCTCAGTGAGTGAGTTTACCGGTGGCCCAACTTTCCTAATGCCTCTATCCCTATTCCCATTCCCTATATAAAGGCCGGCAACACACTTGCGACTCTTCGGATGTTACGAGTGTCCATGGGCGACGGCACGCCATGGGCTCTCCATCAGGTAACCCGTCTGTTCGCTTGCCTCCTAAATAAAAAAAAAGTTACTAAGTTACTCCGCTAAATTATAAAATAACTATAAGATGGCGCCCGTGTGTGCGCGACACACAACATTTTGTATGTCGCGCGGGAGCCTTACATTTTACCGAGATAAAAGTTCCTATGTGTTAATAGGAGTTATCCTCTGTGTGTGCTCATGATAATAAGTTCAGCCGTTCTTGCGAGAAGAAGTAATAAACAAAGAGAGGGGTATGCAGTAAATAGTAGCCGTAACTCCATAGTGCACCTCGGATGGAGTAATCAACTAATTTCAAGTTTCCTCGTACAGAGGGAGCATTGTTTTGCTCACAAAAAGATAGAGTCTGTCCTTTCACGCGTTTTGCTGTGGACAATGACAATTGTGTACGTATAGACTTACAAGGGCTTGAGCCGTAACCGCGAGACTCGTTTTGTGATGGGCAAAAAACCAGCATCATCAGTTTATTACTGTCGGGTAAACATTATCACTTATAATACGTATCTATATTATAAGTAGGAAAGTGTAGTGTAGCAACCAATCGACTTGATTTATGGCGTATACTTAGTTGAAATAATGGAAATTACTGAGTAGCACATTTCGGTTTTGGCTGGCAGGACTAGTTTTGGTCTTAATAAGCATTATGTTACCACAAAAAATTCGTATTTTACTGATTTTCAAATATAACGCGAGCGATGTGTAAGAAGTATATAGTTAGACATAAAGTGTATGTAAGACGTCTATAAGTCAATAAAAAATTACGATTTTTGTGAAATAAATGAATTGGTATATCTTGTTATATTTTTAATATCTACAGTTAAATTCAATACATAAAATATACATTACAAACATTCTATGCAACTCAAAGATATAGAGATCATTGCACTTAACTTTTATGACATAAACAAAGGACGAATTCTCCTTTGAATCTGATACTGATAAAGCGTTTGATATTTTTTTAACGCTGCTCTGTGTAACCTCGCCGCGGGTCGCGAACGTAGAATCCCGGAAATCTGCGAGACCACTTTTGAACTTTATTTCTATTGCAATAAGGACGAAAGATTGCATCGGGTTAATCAGTGTACTGTCGGCAGAACCGTGCAGATTAACCTTATTTAGTCGGCGACCGTCAAATCATAAACACAATAGAGTGAATCATATTTTTCTCACCAAGTCAGATGGCATTGGCCACTGTAATTGTATAAATTTTCCCGCTTTCAAGAACGCTATTATATCAAACTACAGTTATTTTTCATTCAAAGCAAACAGAATGTTACGCGGCTATAGCTTTGACAAGCTGTTTTGCAGCTCTATTTTATAATAATAATTAGATTGTTAATTTCGACAAAAGCGACATCTGTTATGGAGGTTGAAAAGCACACACATTGTAATAACAATAAATAATTTAAGGGTTTGATACACAGTGCATATTTTTATGTATTAGAATTTATATGCTTGAACAATTTTTATTGGTGCATGAGAGAAATAATCCGGGACCAATGAAGAAAATAAAGCACGGACATAATTAAAATTCTGCGGCAGAGCGCCATCTAGCGTCCAGTAGCCTTACTTACATGCTCGTAACGCGTCGAGAGATGGCGGTAGTGTAGCCGCGCTTCCGCCCTGCATCGCCGCAATGGCGGCATAAGATCCTTGGTCGCATGGTAGATCACCAGATTTTCTTTTTTTGTTGATTATGGATTTCCACATTGTGTATTGGTGTATTTATTATTCACATTTTTCACTCATTTCACTATAAATGATAATAGTATTGAGATCAGCTGATAATTATTGTTTGAAGATATTTATCTTTTGTCATTTATGTAATAAAAAAATATCATAAAATTTATACATTACTTATTTTAAAACATTTTTTTCCACCGCTTACAAAGTACTTGCAATAAAATAAAGCTAGTTATCACTCCGTATTTCCCTACTCAAGAATAATAAGAATTGCAATAAGCATTAAGCATATGGCGACAAATGATAGTGCAGGAGCCGAGTAACATGTGTGACGCTCAATGAACAAGGGGCAGTGCACTGCACATCATTATCTAGAGGTTATTTCGATTCATTCACGACTTGAGCACATCGTCTTGGCATTATATCGCCAGTCTTAGAAAAAAGTATATTATCCGTGAGAAGACTACGCTGGGAATATTAGATCTTAGAGATTGCTGAACTAAAATACCTACCGTCGCTCCTAATTTGGCTAGAAGTTCATCCACGCGGATTTAACGTAAAAATATATAGGAACCTTTGTATTCACATTTCGTGGCTCAATGGATGAGCGAGTGGTGCTCAAGCTGAGGGTCGTGATTTCGAACCCCGCTGACATTATTATTAACTAGATGATGCCCGCAACTTCTTTGCGCCAAAATAAGTTTATCGCGCGCGAACCGTATAATTTTTCGGGGTTAAAAAGTAGTCTATGTCCTTCTCCAGCCCCCAACTGACTTCACACAAAAAAACACGTTATAAAGTTACTCCGTTGCGACGTGAAGAAAGGACAAACAAACAAACACTCTTTCCCATTTATAATATTAGTATGGATGTTCCTGGATGAGTGTTTAGTGTAACTTGCAATAGTACCAAAACCCGCCACATAAGTGTATGATGTATCTAACATATAACAAAAACTCAAACACATTTCCGTTGTCTGGTGCCCGTCACAAAACATCTTTGGGCATTTACCACGGGACCAGACTGTCTCTATGCGAGGCGTCCACAGATATTTATGACAATTTAACTATTCTTGCCGCGTCTCACGGTTTTGTCCATAGATCAATTTTGCGGTCACACAAATGCAGATATTAAACATTCAAATCATTTCTTCGCCTATTTCACGCGTTAAAAAAACGGTCTGTGAACCATATAGAGTCGCCGCACTCCATAGTAACGGTACGTGACCGACTTCAAAATAATACGCAGGTGCATTCGCTCCGCATAATAGTTATAACACTTCTATAACGCACGGTCGTGCCTAAATATTATATTTGATTTCCATCGTCATGTTCATCGACATAGCCAACAAAAAATATCTACAGTTGAACATATGACCTCTCTCTTTTTGAAAGTCGGTTAAAAATTACCGTCATATGAAGCAGTAAATAAGTCCTTCAAAAATCAGTCAGTCCAGCGTATTTATAATATAGAGATCAGTAGGTTTAGAGGTACCTGTTGATTTTAGACTAGCTCAGTAGACTACTTAAAAATCTTATAACCACAATATGCTCTCGCTTTTCGACGCCTCTTCTAAACTCTACAGTAGCTCTATCTAAACTTTAATCATGTCACATTCCCATCGCTACGGTAACATCGTTTCGGGCTTAATATCACACAGAGCGATGAAATTGACAATGATTGAGCTACGTGCCCTGCGAACTCTCGCCATCAAGAAAATGCTCTCGCTTTTCGACGCCTCGTCTCAACTCTACAGTAGCTCTTTCTCTATCTAAAGTACATTCCCATTGCTACAGTTATATAATTTCTTAATATCACACAGAGCGATGAAATTGACGATGAACGAGCTACGTGCCCTGTGAACTGTAGCCATCAAGAAAATGTCTCTCGATATTATAAGTTACGACTGCGGGCTGGTCAACATTGCTGAGTTAATGTTATAGGCTTTTAATTCTCAATTGATCTTAATGAAACCTTGAACTGTAATGAAAGCAATCAGATATTGCTGAGTTGGCGTAATTAGAAATTTTTAAAACAATGCGAAGAAATCTTGGGCAACTGGCAAGACAAACCTACAATTTTTTACCCAAACGCACTTGCACTACTAATTTTTATATAATTTATAATAATTTAGATTTGTTTCCTTTTTTTTTCTTATACTAAATAAAGGACCTCTCAAAAGTAGAAACATCGGTGGAAAAATAAATCTGATGCTAGAAAACTCTACGAGTACGAGATATCACAATTCAAGAATTCCTAACTTAGATAGTTTTGAGTACCATCAAGAAGATTTATTTTAGCCAGTTGATGGACTTACGTCTTTTTGTCGTTTGTCAATGTCATGTAAGCCGTCATCCGGCGACTAGGTTTGACATAACGCGAACAAATAACTTAGGTAACCTGGTTTCAGAGACACACCAACAAAACAGCATTTGTTACAATTTCTTAGTTATTATTCATGAAATTTCCTTTATAGATAAAACGAGTTCTTTACATAGCTATGAATAAACCTCCCTTTCCAGAAGAAATAAAAAAGAAAACCAAAAAGAATTGATCGAAATGCAATTCTCGCACCGTTCTAGTCATGAAGCACCTAATTCAAATAAATATATCGTCTCTAGAATTTCAAACTCACGTTTCTTACACACGATCAGCGCTTGAGCTTCGGACATCTTTCTATTGTTTAAGGCGCACCAAATCGAGGGGGCACGCGTCATTACGCGAACAGAATACAATAGTAGTCATTATACAGTGTATTTGTACTGCACCGTCAGCGTCCAGACTGTCTGAAGCGCTGTGTACACTGTACGATACAACCAGTGTTCACTATACACAGAAAAATGTAAACAAAGTTGAAAAGATGCAACAAGTATCCAAGAAGTTAGGAGGACCTATGTTTTGTCCGGTGGCAGGCGTCGTAGTCTCGACGTTCAGAAAGTGTACTTAAAGTACTTATTTTGTATAAAAAGATTTTGATATGATTTGTCGCGTTATGAGGAACCACGTACTCGACAGACCATGACTAATATTAATTTTGGATAGCTCGACCAAATTACGTAGTTTCTTTGATGGTACGGAGAAACAACAATATTGTTTGGTCGGGCTATATGTCAAGTCAATGACAAATCAAATCAAAATCTTTTTATTTTGAAAATAAGTACTTTAAGTACACTTTCTGAACGTCGAGACTACGGCGCCTACCACCGGTTCGGGAACTAACGCGGCGAGAAGAGCCGGCGTAAGGAACTCGCACGGGTCCTTTTACCTAAAAGATGGAAAATAACACTAATATGTCTCAAATAACAATAAAAAACTTATTTAATAAACAATAATTGTTTTAAATACATAAGTAATTGTAAGTCAATGTAAATATTACAAGTAAATATTACAATATTGTAACTTATTTATAAAATATAAATAAAAAAAAAACAAAAAAAAAAGACAGTAAAGATCTATCGATTAGGTTTCATATACCCCGACAAAATAACAAAGCTCAATGCCAGTTAATCATTTACCATATAAACTCTATGGAATTACTTTCAAAGGATCGAAGTAAGTAGCCACGTAGAGAGAGTAGTGACTCATGTTTGTTACACATGCAGTGAAAATCTTGGGAAATGTTCCACGGCTTACTCACTGTACTTTTTTCATATAAGTAAATTTCTGAAATCGGAAAGTGCCAGGAATTTCCGAAATCGGAATCGCATCGTGAGGCCTGGAAGGAATTTTTTATAGGTTGGGATTGTATTTATGCCGGTAAAATGTAGAGTTTTTTTCCGAAATTTTAAAACTGTGAAATTTTACTTTTTAAAAATCCGCAGAGTAAGATCATATTCGCGTTGGCGGAGGTTGGCATTAGATAATATTGCAATATCGGTGAAGCGATCGTCAAATCACATGTTAGTCACCACACCCACGGGTAAGATTTTAGTACCCATCCTACATCAGGTAAAGGTTATTTTTAATTAGAAACTATAGCTGTGATATCATTATTAAGTCACAGTTTTGTCTATTGTTAAAAACTGTAGCATCATAATAGTATATACTACTTTTAACTCGCAGCTTTGCCCACTTAGACATTCCGATTTTAAGATATTAGGATTGATATTAAGATATTATCTGAATGAATGGATAGACATTTTAATCCGAACGAAAAGTATATTACTTTCAATTTAAGTCAGCCAATATGACAGGTTACAAAAATGTTACGTGATTATAATATCTGTATACGAATTTCATCAAAATCCTTTCGGCCTGAGTGACGGACAAAAATACAAACAAACAAAATTTTACATTTAAATTATTGATGTCGCAATACGCGCCTATAAACTTTAGGCATACAGTTATACTATACAACACAACATTTTGACTGTCATATTATGACATAACATATAAAAATATTATATTTCGTTTTCTAAAGAGATATAAAATAAATTGTAAAATTCATTAAGTTTTTACAAATAAAATTATACTTTTATTTTTCAGAATTGCAAAGTAGCTGAACTTCTTGCGATTCCATAGAATAATTCTATAGAATAGCAAGCTTCCATAGAACAATTCTATGGAATAACAGTGCCGCGCCGTTTCGCTTCGTGCGGTCTTACATTTAATATAATGAAGGATAAACCTTTGTTTTGGTTTATTGTTAAAATATCCTCATTAAGTGTCTCAGGGTTAACGACCAAGGATGAGCGTAATAATAACTAAGCTAACGTGTAAAATATAGGGAAATAAACTGATTGAGTCATCGTCAATAATAATGTTAAACGTTACCGTATTATTTATAAGGTAATCAAATGATTGAACATAATATTTTTAAAAACCTCATTACCTGACGTAGGGTTATGATTTAGTTTATGAAGTGACAAGACGGAAGATTATCTTGAGTCTTGAAACTCTTGAGTAAGTGTCACTGGGTACATAAGAAAATCAACATTTTCGACTGTATAAGTCGAGTAGGGTATCAAAACTAATCGATTTAAGTTTAGTAAATTAACATAAATTAAGTCAACTTAACGGACGTTGTTCGTAGAGTCCACATCCTAAGGATGCCCTGGTGTTGAGGCGAAACGCGCGTCGAGGTTCTGAATCCGAATTTTTATTTGCAGGTTGAGGTTTATTTCACGGAATATTGCTAAAAATCTTGATTTACTAAACTTAAAGCTATGGATTTCCGCAAAGAAACGCCTGATTATATCAACTAAAAGTAATGGATTTAAATTCTATAAAAGAAAATTGAAATAAAGAAAAAAGACATTCTATAAAAAAAAATTGCTGCTTTACATTTAAGGAAAAAATTTATATATTTTATGCAGTCTTGTTTTTGAACATTTTTTCTTGTATACAAATTGTCTGTTTTCAAAGACATTTCTTAACTTCTAAGAAAACTTGATGATATGATGAAATTTTTATTATTTTCTTTCTAATATAAACCTTCCCTGGACCTCAATGAATATTACTTATAGGTTCTAACGTTCTCGAGCTAGCACCGAAGATCTGTGTTGAATAATTTTGCTGAATCATTTTAGGAGCTCAGACAGCAAGTTTTCTTATTGTTTTATGGAATTGCCTTCCAAAATGTACGGAATTGACATGACCGAAGGAATTGAATTAATTAAATGTTAACTTCAATTGGAACTCATAATTTAGCAAAATACCCAGTCGTCGGCTACTATCTGTGACCCTCGAACTTAAAATAAATTATCTTTAAGATGTATTTTAACGCCAGGGGACACCAGATAAAAATAACATTTCAATAAGTAATTTAATATCCGTCTAAAAGCGAAAACAAATCTACAATGTTTGTAAAATCGTAAGTTTAAAATGGTTTCCTATTTCTACTCTTTGTCGGAGTAACAAACATTCCGTTATTCATTTTATTTTATTTATAAATAGATTGACATCAAAATGCAGAGCATTTTAAAGATTAAAGATTTTAAAATCAAAAATAATGTGTATTTAAAATGGTTTGTTAATAATCCTGAAGAATCGAATCAAAGAAATATTCTTGAAAAATCTCAAGATTTTTTGATGGAAATCAGGCTTTTTCTGCGGATTTTTCATTTTTTTAGCTGGTAACCCTAACCTTTAAAAAATACTCTGATATAAAATGTCAGAGTATTCTTCAGTAAATACCATCACAATATTTTTAACATAAAAAATTAATTCGATAGTGTTTCTTGTATTATTTCTCATTAAAAGTTTCCAAAAATACTAAATATTTACATAGTCGCTATCGGATATCGACAAAAGCTATTACTTTAAACTCATGGTAAGGCCACTGTTCACTTTGATCGTTGACGCCTTCATCAGGTTTTTCCATTACGTGGTAATTATAAAGATCCTTTCATACGGAACGATGAGCCATGCATCAACACGGGACATTCGATGTCCGACAGATGGCACGGCGCCAGCGCCATTGTTTGCCATTATCCCATTTTATAACCGAACACATACCTGGTGTTGCCAGGCTATGAAATTTCCTGTTTTTTGGGAAACACATTAAAAAATATACATTTTATAGAGTGTAACCAGTGTCTCTGTGTTTGGTTTAAGCGGTTAAACAGATTGTGTCAAAATTTGTTTTTGGAGGACAATGACATTAAATATTATAATTTATATTTTATATATATACTATTGCTATTATATATAATATTTTATATATACTATTGCAGAAAAAAGTTTCATTAACTAACATATAAAAATAATATCTCTTAATACCTATAATAACTCTAAAGCATTGAGCGACCAAAAATTATTAAATATCAAAACAATAGTTTGAAATTTTAAACACATTCTAGCTTGCTAGAGTGGAATTTTGATATTTTTAAATTATACACAGTAATAGAAGGTATCTTTTTATAAATGTCCCACTTCTAAAAACCGTACCTTGAAGTAAACATACCATCTCCTCAGTCGCAAAGTTTGTAGGAATTTAAATCACTATAATCATGGCAACACCGTTATCCTATAACTAAAAATATGTCTGCGTCATAGTTCAATGTTAGTAGTTATTACACCGGATGTAACTATACTGTACATTATAACTGTACTGCAATGTCGTCACTTTGGAAATTACCAAACTATCTCCAATCATGTGAGCCCGGGTTTTTGCCGTGGGAGAGCCATGCTTCGGCACAAATGGGCCGGCACGACCGGAGTAATACCACGGCCTTACAGAAAACTGGTGTGAAACGGCGTTGTGCTCTCTTTACCGATGCCCCAACTTCTCTAATCCCCCTATCCCTATTCCCTATTCTTTTATAAAGGCCGGCAACGCACGTTTGACTCTTCGGATGTCACGAGTGTCAGGGCAACGGCGGTTGCTTTCGTAACCAGTCTGTTCGCTTGCCCTCTAATTAACATTAAAAAAATACACGAGGTCAGTTTTAGAGGTTTAATCCAGGATGGCAAGCTAGTGTCAGTGCGCTGTCAAGCTAGTATTTCTGGCTTAGTGTAGACAAAACTAGCTTCATTTCTAGGCTGAACTAAGTAAATTCGTTGACAAGCCAGTATTAGCAAGCCAAGATAGTATAGGTATTTTTTGCATTAGCATTAGTGGAAACTCTTTAATGGCTTACAGTAATTAGAATAGTCAATATTTCTGTTAAAATAACTGTAAGTTTTCTCTATACATAAATTAATAAATAAATAAAAATGCCAAAGTTTCAGTCTTTGTTTGTTTGTTTTCTATATTATGGCAAAATAACATGATTATGCCATAATATATTTAGTTGAAAGAATGGAGAGTACTCTTGGTCCTATATGTTATGTTCCTTATAAGAATATTCTTTTCTAAGCCATTTTTAAGTTGTACGCAAGCAAAGCCGCGGGGAAAAGCTAGTTTAATATTTTCTTTTTTAGTTAAATTATGTTTCCTTCGTTAGTTAACCTAAACTTTTTTTACCAAGTCAAACGACATTGAGCGTACTACGCAGCTATCCTTGACAAATGTTGAATGAAATACAATTTGAATACCTCTCGATATACTATACTGTTCAAATGTTTTCAGTTTTATATCACACAGCTTTTATGGCAGAGAATATTTTATGTCATGTTTATTACATTTTGGAAAAACATGTTTATTGTTAACGTCTTTAAGAATAACATTGCAAATTTTGTTTCTATATTAAATTAGATTAAAATCTATTTAAGCCTTAAGCACGCACACACACTCACTAAAATCTTAAAATTTGTCTATTTTTTATCGAAATAATAAAAAACTTCAATTTCAATGTATGTGCTACGCCGTAGCACCATAAAACGTAATTATGGTCTAAAACACTAAACTTTTTATGGTAAATGATTTTTCAAAAGTGTCAGCGTTTTAACTTCTGTTTTATTTGTTATGTTCTGCGTGGGAGAGCCATGTTTCGGCACGAATAGGCCGGCTCGTCCGAAGTGATACCACGGCCTCAAAGAAAATTGATGTGAAACGGCGTTGTGCTGTGTGTCGTTCAGTGAGTGAGTTTACCAGTGGCCCAATTTCCCTAATCTCTTATCCCTTAGCCCTCATAGAGGGCCCCCTAAATATCATATAAAAATTACCGAGTGTCGAATACTCAAAGTCAGAAATAAGAAGCACTAAGCTATAAGAATTACAAATTGGATGTCTTCTTCTAGCTTCTATTATTTCTTATCATTCGACCCTGATAGAAAAATAGGTAGAAACAGAAGATATCTTCTCCCTTCCGGAGGCTTCCGGAACCTTAAGGATCTACTATGACTCCATCACATTAGAGCACCGTCCGCAACCCAATGCTGCTCATAAGCTGAAGTGGAGTATTAATATTTATAGCGGCTAAAATTCCTGCTCTGTAGTAGAGCAGACCAGTCAAAAGAGAATAAGTATCTCGTTCTGCCCATCGCAGAATGCTAGTCGTCGTGTTGCCTACACCTATTTCGTTGAGAAAACCTATTCAAGCAGATGAACAAGGATGAAATATTTATAATACATATCGATGGAATATGAGTTATTCATGAGTCATCGATATACTGAGCACGTTATAGACGCCAAGTAGGTTCACGTGTTAGAGACTGGTAAATAGATTTTTATTACTATGACGACTTTGATTATGACCTTTATGGTAAAAATAACGAACACTCAGGAATCCCCTCCCAGAAACAGTCATTTGCACTTTTTACGTACTCTTCTTACAAATTTTAAACTACTCATGGTATTTTGATATGGCTTTTATAGATAAAGCTATTCAATAAAAACGAATAACCCTGATTAGTGTTACCTATACACATAGTGCAAGTAAGTTTTTGCTACAGATAATACTAGTGGACCCAACAGACGTAATCGTGCCAGCCTAATTTTTGAATCTCAACCAGTCTCAACTCCCTTGAACACACACAACAATTTTAGCAAAATCGGTCAAGTCGTTTAGAGGGAGTTCTGGGACAAACACATAAGAGCTATGAACTTACATCAATACTCGTATATCACGATTTTAAATTAAGAATGCATCCATTTTGCAAAAATCCAAAAACAATAATAATGTATACCCTGTATTAAATGCGTATTTTACGGTCTTAGGTGTAATCAGAATTAGCTTAGCATTTTATATGTATTACTAAAAATTACCCCAAGAATAGTTCTGTGACATTTTTGTACATTTGGTATACTATTTTCTCTCGACCCTTGCGGATTAAGATACATGATCTTTGCCCGATATAGGTCCCTAATCCTATGATCGACAGTAGAGTTGAGACGTGTTTGAGAAATATAAAAATAACTAATGAGATTTTTTTTTACTTTATTTGGACTATTAAGATATTCTTCATAGTCACCTAGTGTTTAGTATCCACCTAAACATGTATGGAATAATAAGGTTAAACGATATGTATTTTCCTGATTAAATTGAAATATTAAATTCAAACAATTAGTACCTACTACCTACTCATCTTCAAAGAGGGTAAATATTAACTTTTTATATATTTTTTTTAAATTACAGCATAGTTTTTATATACATTTTAAAGTGATAATGTGGATAATTAATATACTATGTTATTAAAAGATTAATAACATATTTTATCTTACTAAAACATAAAGTATTACTAAAAAAAAACTTAAGCTCTACCTCGTGCATAATACTTGCTAGATAAAACTATAAAATCACTGACAGTGAAAGGGGCTAAATGATAAATATATCATTAAGCTATATCAGGAAACGGAAAGAGAGAAACCTAGCTCCCTAAGGGCGCATAGAAATAGCCCTCCGTAGGGACGGCACTTTCATAGAGAACACTTATAGACAATCGCGGGTTTTCTATTGCGGAAAATTATCGCAAGATCTCTCTATAGCCGGGGAGGCGACAGTGCTATTTCTGTAGTAACTCGAGCGTCGTGGAGATCTAGTACGTTTTGTAGATTGGGTAAAACTTTGAAAATAATAAGGGCATATTTTATTTTAACGGTGGGATAAGACGCTACCGCAAATTTAAGGTTATTAAAAAAAATTGCTATGAAAAAATTGTTTACATTGAACTTTTATTGGACAATTTTAGACAGTAAGGCCTAAAGCATTTATTTGAATGTGACATAAAATATCTGGGCAGGTTATGAAAATACGAGGCTTTGTTATTCTGTTATTACAGGCTTACCTTACATTTCAATCGTCAGTGCTTTATATCGTATATGGAAGTGCTCTTTGGGGTATTTTTAACACCTAATCTTAGTCGGTCAGTTTCAATGACATTCCGAACTAGGCAATCTGGTTTTTATACCTCGAGAAAATCTAAAATTCCCGTCTTGGGCTTCCCTATTACTACGCTTGCCCACAATCGCTTAGTCGTTAAAGCATATGATCGTTTTTTTATATATTGAGGGGAGAAACGAGCAAACGGTTCACCTGGTGGAAAGCATCCGTTGCCCATTGATACTCGAAAGTCGAAACATTAAAAGAGTTGTTTTAATGGTATGGCCTACGATGGCATTTTATAAATCCAGATTCCAGGTCCATTAAAGTTTTTTTTTTCTAGATGTCACTTCATCTAGTTCGTTCATAAAAAGGGTCCCTACCTCAGCAACTCTACATAAATTTGAATATTACTATTTATAATTGCGTTGTTATTATTCAATAAAACGGGGCACAAGTCACAACGAAACAGGATACACACCTGTTACACATTTACCAAATTAATAGTTTGTGGCGATCCATCATAGAGATTACCTTGGCAGTTTTTGTTCCAATAGTAGTTCGAATTAATGAATGCCATAAGCTCTCATTATATATTCGCAGTTATACCTATGACGTACATGAGTACAATGTATATACCTTTTTCACCATATATTTAACTTTATATTTCACTATAAATAAATTTTACAACAATATTTTTATTTGAAAAGGAGGTTCCTCATAACAGCTGTGGGCTGTAAGTGCAAATTTTTGCTTTGTATTGTAGACTACTTTGTGCTCGCAACTTCGTTGCGCAAAAATTTGTATATCATGCGGGAACCATACATTTTCCCGGGATTAAAAGTATTCTATATGTTTCCCAGATCTATATTATATTATTACTTATTAGCTATTAAACAAAAAGATTTATTCAAATCCGTCCAGTAGTTCCTGAGATCAGCGCGTACCAACAGGAAAAGAGACAACGATATGTGTTCTATAACTGTTCATTACCACCCCCATTTTTTGTAAAAGTATTAAATATACTCAACACTCAAATTTTACTATTTTATATATCATAGACCAATTAATTCCCCTGTGATTATATGTATAGATTGAATGGAGAGCTACATAGGGGTTTTTTGCTTTCCATCCTTTCAACTAGGAGCCAAAAATAAAATCGATTGGTTGCTTCGTTAGAGTGTGAAGATAGGACAAACAAACAAAAACACTATACCCTTTATTATATTTATTTTATCAGGTTTGGATGAGCTGTGGCCAATTTTATAATTCCTTAAATGTCTAAGCAATATGTTGATGGGTGTTAACATTGTTGTAACATTATTGTTTTATGTACATTCTGATGCATAAGATTAAGCTACACTATTTTGATGACTAATTTACAAGTAATAAACAAAATATAAAACAAAACGGATAATACTAGTCAATAAAAAAAGTCACAACGATAATCCTTTTGCACTTCGTTATTGCATATAAAAGGTTACAGAAAAAAAAAATGTTTTAATTACGAACGATGCCTTCCTTGACTCTTTTGTTTTGCGCTAGTTTGTACGTTTCTGTTATTCATTTGTTTGAGGAAGACCACTTGTTTTCATCGGCCAGTCCGGCCTTGGCTTTATCTGTGCCTCAACTCTTGTTAGTACTATTCTCATTACATTACCAGTAACACCTACTCAAATGATTAACATCTGTTATGTAGGTCAATAGAAAATAAGTATTATTATTTTGATCTTTGTAAATAGTATGCAATACGCCCTGAAGTTACGAGAATACATACCGCTAACGTCCAAGCCTTTTTGAATCAATATAGGCGTAATATGAACATAATTTTTAGTAACACAAACTACAAACTAACTACAAACTTAGTTGATGATGGAAATTTTTGCTCTAAAACTAAAAACCTGACTGATTATATGTCTACTAATATTGTTTATTGAACATTCAACAATCGATTAATTTTAGGCATTAACTTACTTGAAATGATGGAGAGGTACATTGGCTACATTTGGTGTTGAAAAAACATATTATAATGTTTCTAAAATATTCGTATTTAACGCGACTTTCGAATTCTACGCGAGAGAAGCCGCAGGCAAAACATTAATATATGCGTAATAACAGTATAACAATAAAGTTAACATCATATTTTATGTGAGTAATAAAATCAATAAGTCATTTACCCGACATATTGATATTAATTACATTATAGATACAGTTTCTGCTTTCTAATTTCAACATTATTTAAACAATAGAAATGAGCCACGCGCCAATACTGATTCTGGGTACTGATTTCTTTTATATTATTTTCTAGATCACAACTTTAATCCCGAGGGATACCTACAATAATAGTTATTACGATTAAATATATATGTTTTTTAATTATAAACGCTTTCTAAAAAAAAGTTAAAGTAGTTAAAAATTAGTTAAATACATTACCATAATACATAATTATGCATAAAAATATTTAAGTAATGTGTAACAAATCAAGGTTTGCTGTCCTTTTCTGGAATATTGAAAACGTCACACGATAGAAAGGGATAGCGAACTTTGATTTTTCATATAAAATTTCATAAAAAAAGTTAAACATTGTTTAAATTTTTTTATGAATAAGGGGGGGGTACATTTACAGGGTTATTTTGGTCTCCAAGTCTCTCAAAAATTATGAGATTAATTCTTGGTACAAAATAAATATTATTTTAGTATCACAATTGCAATTTTAAAAAAATGCATCGATCACCAGATAGAAAGCAACTGTGATTACTAACAACAACGGTTTCTGTTGAAAGTTTGAATTAAACTAAATTATATAGATAAGTTCTCTGACATTTCAATATCAAAATAAGTGATGTCATTTAATAATATGATAATTAGGTTATTTCAAAGCTCCACCCAATGACTCATATAATTTAGCATAGACAACAAAACGTGGTACATATTTAAAATAAATATGTCAACAAAGTTGGTGTTTTTCTTCTTTTTTTTTGAAGTTTCTGAGAGTTTTCTATTCAATCGCTTTTTTATTGGCTGATATCAAACATTTAAACTATGCAACAACCAATAATAATTGTTAAATAAATAGGTCCTATTAAAAGCCACGCACAAAACTCTGAAATAAACTATAATAGTTCTAATCCTTTACTTCGTTGGTCCCTTGATTTTCTAAAAAACATGCATTAACATTTGAAGTTTAACTAACAATTTATTTACTATCAGAATAAAATTAACGTGATGAATAATTTAACATTTTAGCATAGATCTAACAATATTGAAAATTGAAATGTTTGAACTAAACAGTTTAAAGAATTTAAATATTACGTTGTTATAATTATGTTGTAGGTACGCTACTGGGGACATAAAAACTTTTTAATAAAGTAAAAACTACATTGTAAACTGTTGGGATTTGGCAAGGTAAGAGCTTCATTGTTACTTTGTCATAAAGATTTTTAACAAGCCTTAATTTCTCCACATTTACATACAATTACTGAAACTGGTAAAAGTTTCTCAGAATTATCTACTTAATTTTATTTTCGAGATCATGACTCATCTGATCCATACTAATATTATAAGTGCAAATACGAGTACTACATTCTAAATGTACCTGTAATGTTTGAGGGATGTATCTATATATTATAAAATAACAAGTCCTGAGTGATTGCCTGACTGACAGACTGACTGATTCATTATCGCCGTGCAAAAACTGTTAAAGTTACAGCCATGAAATTTGGTAGTTATGTATTGGTACAGTAGGATTGTTTTATTGGGTAGAAAGGAATTTTAAAAATTCCATCACTAAGGGAGTGAAATAGGAGTTGAAAGCTTGTACGAAAGTTTGTCATTTGTTTAGTTAGAAATGAAATTTTATTTCTGAGCTACTGATTCAAAAAAAATAGATACATGTTTAAGCATTTTTTGAAATTCTACCCCTAAGAGGGTGAAAAGGGGGTTAAAGTTTCTATAAATTTTTCTACGAAAGTTCGTCATTACTTAAGTTAGTGACCTAAAATTTTGTTTCTGAGATGCTGATTCAAAATAAATAAATACGTATTTAAGCGTTTTATAAAATTTTAATTCTAGGGGGTGAAATAGGTGTTGACAGTTTGTATGCAAATACTTCTAAATGCTAGTGAAGCCGCGGAAAAAAGCTAGTTGTATTTATATATTTATTGTTGATTAACTTGTTGATTTTTCATTTTTAAATAGTAACTTAAGTTGTATTTTTACTATTTACTCTAATAAAAAAATGTTATATGGTTTCTAAACTTTCCTAAAATTCCGAACATCATACTCACCACGGCCGGCGCGGAAAATAATGTAACTGTTTGTCTGTTTCCTTTTCAGACTTTAATACCACTCAGGCGGTGTTGATAGGTATATTAGATTATAGATAGGTGTCGTAAAAATCTATGGTGAATTGGTCTTCTAGTTCTAGTCAACTTCTAGTATGGAGAGGAGTAAAATTTGACCATTTTCTTGTAATTTGTCTTGTAACAGTAACCGTAGATTATGCTACTAGTATACAAAATATTTAAGATTATAGGAACAGCGACAAAAGTGTGACAAATAATTGTGATTTATTTGTATTTGGAGGAAACACCCGCATGGCGGTCGCCACTCGTACAATTGAAGATAAGGTGTTTACAAGTGGATTACATCGCATTACTATTTATCTACATGTAGGTTAACTTACAGTCAAATCCATTTGGTATTTGGTCGTATACTACATGGGGTTTATGGCATAGAACTGCGACCACTAGCAGAAGAAGTAGCGTCTTACTATCCACGTCTTAAGTATCCGAGTTAAGACGTGGATAGTAATAAACCTTATATATAAAATTCTTCTCTTACAATAATAGTGACCCTTAACATAGCAGGCAACCCGTTTGCTCATTTGCCCCGTTAAAAAAAAACAGACAGAACGACTCCCAATTTAATCGAATTTCTGCAAAGTTAAAATTTAACTAAATCGGCCATGTTGTTTTGGAGTTGTCTTTTAATTTAAAACTGATTTAAGACACGTTTATTTTTAGTGTTTATTTACGAGTAAATTATTTATAACCTAGCGGTTTATCAGTAAGTCATGTAAACACTGATAACAAAGTTTACATACAAGGATATATATATATATATATATATATATATATCCTGAAATATACCGATTGCCGCGTGATAAGCAAATTTCTGCGTAACAGAGTTGCGGGTATGAACTACTAGTAGTAA
>JAOTAV010042000.1:0-43808 GCA_026546445.1 Cyclargus thomasi
GTGTGTTCAAGGGGATCTGAGAATGGTTTAGATTCACAATAGCTCGGCAGGACAACGTCTGCGGGGTCAACTAGTTTTAAAATAAAATAATGTGACAATGTTACGACTTACAAGCTGTGTAACAATAATAACAATAATTAAGGTTATAACCTGCAAAGGGCCGCCTTATTCTTTTTTCGTTTGATAAAATCTTCAACTTTGTAATATACTTTAGCACACAAACGCTTTTTTTCTGCATTTTAAATGTTTTTTTTTTAATTTATGAACGTTTGCTGGGACTCTTTAGTATAGGCGTATACATTGACCTTCAAAAGATTTGCTTATTTGGTGAGTCAGTTTAGTGTGTTTCTAATAATATTATTTCCTTAGATGTTCTCTTGCAGTTATACATTTTTTTTTGTTTTTTGTTATTTAATGAATATAATCAACATTAATTGTGATGAGGTAATAAATATTTTAATTACAATATAAATTGTAATTGTAGCATACAATATGTAATAACGTAATTAATAGACATAGTACTGCAGCATTATATTCCACATTTTTAAGATATCGTTAATGCAATAGCCTTCCCACACTAAGTGGATTTGGTACGTAGTGAAGTTAACTGATGACATTGACAGTAGTTTCAGGCAAACTGCTGTCAATGTTAACCACTTCACTCCGTACCAAATCCGCTTAGTGTGGACAGGCTCTAACACGTAGGATTTTTTTCCTAGCCAGATGATGGATCATTTTGTGACTGCTGTTAGATTTAAGATTGGAAGCTTTTAACAGGCGTTTTCGCTCAATAAACAAACTAAATGTCCAAAAACAGAAAATCCGACTGCAGGGTTATTTATATTTCTAGAAAAGCTATTTAAAGCACTGTCTTACACATTAATATAGAGTACTTGCTGTGAGGGACACGTGCTTCGGAATGAATGGACGGGCTTATTGAGTTTACCGGGAACCCACCTACCTACCACCTATATAGTCATATATAGATATTACATATCCTCATTCTCTTCCCAGAGACTGGCAATGCACTTGCAAATTTTCTGATGTTGCAAGTAAACATCGTAGACGGCAGTTGTCGGGGTCCGGGTCGGGATGGTGTGATCACTACATTGTTCCAGCAAACTCACACTAACACTTTATCTATTTAATATACATATTAGAATGTATTATTATCTATCTAAAAACAAGTAGAACAAAACATTTTAAATAAAGAGTTGGCAATATATACAAGACAAAACAAAAATAGTGCTTATTATATGAATAAAAACGAATAGATGATCTTAACAATCTTTAAAAATGAAGAAAAAGTTTCAAAATAGTCTACAGTGCAGGGTGTCAGGTGCTATTATTATTCAGAATTTGTTTTAATTTTTGTTTAAAATAATTTAGCTTGTCAATTAATAAATGAATATCCGTGCGTAGTAGATGCTTAGCTGTTTATAACTGTTAGGAATCGCGTCTCTAGCAGTACACAGTACAAAGTATCAGATGCTTAGCTGTTTATAACTGTTAGGAATCGCGTCTCTAGCAGTACACAGTATAAAGTATCAGATGCTTAGCTGTTTATAACTGTTAGGAATCGCGTCTCTAGCAGTACACAGTATAAAGTATCGTCTATATAGAGTGTCGTATATCCACCATCAATTAAGTAGTAGAATGGAGGAATTATAAAATAATTCGTCTGGTAGATAGACAGATCGTTTATTTGCTTATAATGCAGGTAATACGATTTCCAGTGTTTTCCAGAGCCATATACATTCTGACTTATTACGGCATGCAAATTTTTAATAAAAAGAAACAAAAAAATTCTAACATGCAACTTAAAACAGATTACAAATGTCAATTTTTAAGATGTACACACAAATGTGTATATATATAATGATAGCTCTTTGGTACTAGTAGTGCGTAATACTGATTACAGGCTTTTTTAAAAACTACAAATGATTTTTTTAGTGTTTAATTAAAACCTGAGATCACTACGATCCATCTTTGAAATCTTATCTTATTATATATAATTCTTCTGTGAGTTTGTATATCACTGAACTTCTCTTAAACGACTGGACCGATTTTGATGAATTTTTTTTTTGTGTGTGTTCAAGGGGATCTGAGAATGGTTTAGATTCACAGAATAGCTCGGCAGGACAACGTCTGCGGGTCAACTAGTATGATATAAAACATTTCATTAAATTATATGAATGCATATTACGTAATTTTATAGGAGCATTTGAATAGCTGTGCGTATTACTATTATTATTTAGAAACGTAATATAAAAAGCATAGGTGCATAATTATGTTGTTAAACAATTTTTTTTAAAGTTTATTGTTATGTTTAAAATACGTTTTTGAATAAAGAATGAACGATAACTTTCTTCATGACTCAAGAGATTAGTACATAGCAAAGTTTTATACAAGTGCCGCGGATACAAAATCAATTTTTCCCAGAAGAAAGTCGATATTTTACACTTTCAAAGTAAAGATTTAAAAAAAGTTGCTTTAGACTAATATCATTTAAGAAATCTTTATTACAAGTAGGTTTGAAATAAAATAACTGGAATATAATTAGAGAACATGAAAAATTTACAGACATGAATTAATCCTTGCCTGGTTTTAGAACCCGCAAAAAGAAAATATGAAATTCGATATAGTAGGATAGCTCTAGCTGCGGAGTCGAGGGAGAAAGCTAGTATAGTTTAGTCCGGCCACATATGCCTATCACTACAGTCCACACACATATTGATTTTTTTAGAATATTTTTGGTTCAGATTGCTCTTATAGTGTCATACTGACTGGCGTTTTCAGGATTAGAATTAAAGTCTCATTAAGTAGATAAGTAGGTAACTAAACATAAAAATAATTCATTTAACAAAAACTAAAAATAATTCATTTAACTTGAAACTTGCTACTAATTTTTGTGTTTACATGAAATTAAATGACTTAAAATTAAGTAGATAAGTAGGTAACTAAATTTTAACTTAAATATTGCAAACACAATGTTTAGTAGCAAGTTACAAGTAAAATAACTTAATACGTGTAAACAAAACATATGAGAGCCATGTTGGATGTTTGAGGCCAACCTTCAAAGTTTTTCGAAGAATTAAAAAATTAATTTATTCAAATTAAAGTAAATTAGACGATAATTGGCCTAATTATTTTGAACATCATATTATAATGGACGAAATATTATTATTATTATATCGTCAGTACAACGATCAAATAGAGATCCTTTAGAATTAAATTATAGACGCACACAGACACATACATACACACACACTTCTAAAATTAGGAAGCTATTTAACACTTAAATACTCAGGGGTACAAATTATGCACACTGGACCAATTTTACTAAAAAAGGTGAAAGGATCACGTCTGATTCACGATGATAAAAAGGTCGTATAGAGGGCATACTCGGCTACTCGGCTATACTCGCCAATTCAGGCCGCTCATCGTCAACGATCGCCTTTGATCAACTTTTTATATTTAGTAGAACTGTCAAAAGATTCTCAGTATAACAGGTAACTAAACTATAAATGTATAAAACAATTTATGAAATAATAATAATAATAATACAATGATAAGTGCAACGAATTTATTTATCTCTCACTAGCGACTTTTTTAATACTGCTCGGCTCCTATTGGTTGTAGCGTGATGTTATATAGCCTAAAGCCTTCCTCAATAAATAGACTAACCAACAAAAAATATATTTTGTAATTCCGGGTAGTGGTTCTTGAGATTACGTTCAAACTCTTCATGTTTATAATATTATTGGTATTGAAAATGTCGGTGTGTTATCATCCATAACATTATTCTAATGGACCTCGCTTAGGCTCAGATTATGCGCTTCCACAAAAACGTATTCCACCAAACATCGTTCGTGGATCTAAAAATATTTATAAGATGGGGGATAAAAAGATGGTAAGCGGGCTAAAAAGATCCCAGCGGCATTCATACGTAAATTCGAGCGCCGCGCTATCGCCAAGGTTGGCGGACGGCACCACGTATAAAACGGTTATCGAATGTGCGATGTTATTGTTGTAGTGCCGTCGGAGCGCTCGCGTCCTCAGTAGTGAGTGCTGCAACGTCCTGGTTTTCGACACACCACGATGGAGGAAATCCACAATAAGGTTTTTTTGATCACCGGCGCCGCGTCGGGTATAGGCGCGGGTGTCGTTAGAGCGGTGTTAGAAAAGGGCGCGAAGGTTAGTTTAGTTTGAGTTGTTTAAGAGGTCATTTTGCAGTTTTTTTTTTTAACAATTCCATCTAAGTTATAGTATCGGACGTTTTAATCGAATTTGCGCCTTAAACGCTGCTATTTTGGCAAGGGGAATCATACACACCCTAGTGTGTTGAGGTTCCTTTTATAGGTTATTGTTAAAAAAATACTTTAAATATATGTTTTCGCAAATAATCCCTATTTCTTACTAATAGTAATATTTTATGACATTATCAATATTATAAGCTTTCAGCATCGTCAAGGAACTACTTTCAGTCAATCGACCTGTATATTTTACAGTGTTGCTATAATAGGCAGTAAATCAAGTTAAGTTCTGTTAAAACTCTGCATTCCTGTAATTAAAGGAATATTTTCTTGAGTTGTGTGTGTGTGTGTGTGTGTATGTGAGATTACTCATATTTACTTAAATTATATCTGATATCAGTCTATAAACAACCTTTTATTTAACTGCATTTTATTTTTCCGCATTTTACGTGTACAAACCACTAACTTTGCCCGCTCGCGTGGAATTCGAAAATTGCCTAAAAAACTAATATTTTGGGAACATGATGTTGTTCCAAGACCAGACAAGGAATGACGAGCAAACAAACACATTCACATTTATAACATTAGAATGGACTTTCAGCACGTCGCCATCTTGGACATAGGAGTGGAGCAAGGGAAGGCATTCGAGGCTGAGCTGAACGCAAAATACGGCCCCAAAAAGGCTAAGTTTATAAAATGTGACGTCACCACCTCAGAACTGGAAGCAGCTTACCAGGAGACCATCAAGGAGCATGGATACATCGACGTAGTTGTAAACAACGCTGGCATCATGAACGACAGTCACGGCATCTATAAGAAGCAAATTGCTATCAACGTGGTAAGTTGTGGTGGGTTGGGTATAGGGTTACCATATCTGAGGATTTTTCCTGAGATCTCATGATTTTTACCATTTCACAGGATTTTGGACTGACTTAAAAAAAAAAACAAAAATAATATGACTTTGAAATGGTTTGTCAAGAGAAAAGTAATCTGAAAAAAAATCTCAGGATTTTTTATCGAAATCAGACCTATTCTCCGAAATTTAGATTTTGTACCCTAGATTGGTATCTGGTCTAATATCTTAAATCATCACTGATCTCTATTTTATAAATACTTTGGATATAATCTGACGATACCCTTTGAAAAGTTATAACACTTATAAGTGACAGACATTTATATAAGTTTTATCGACAGAAAACTTTATTATAATTTTATTTTGAGGTGATTCATTATGATTGATTGTTTCATCTGCAACTATAGTTACATTAAACTCCTTGCTATCAAAAATTATTTTCTAGTTTTTAGTTCAATTTGCAATAAAAGCGTGTTTTTTTTAAGTTTTTTTAAACTATAATTAACAATTCTTCCCGCCTTTTCTTTAAATTGAGTATAGTCGTAACTTCAACATGAGCCTTCACGTCGTCTTTCTGCTCCACGGGTTCATGCAAGCGGTATCATCAAGCTGCTCAGTCATTTTCATAAGCTGAATTATATAGCTGCATAATTATAAGCTGAAATTCGTTTGGCGAAAAGTAAAAATCATAATTATATCCAAAATAATTCATAATAATATTCCTTTTTATTTCATAGAGGTAAGTTAATATAATAAAAACCATGTACCTAAAGCCTGTTTAATACCGCTTAAGCCCAATTAAAATGTTTCTGAAATACAGCGTAAGTTAAATTAAATAGTTAACAATACCGCCTAAGTAAAAAAAACATTGCATTGAAAAACCGCCGATCTATTGAAGATTTTTATACATCTAAAATAGCAGTAATTACACAGATTAAACTACAAAATAATTAATTATCGAGTTGGTTTACCTTTTTAGTCCGTCATCAAGTGTCTGTTACTATCATAAAACCTTATTTTACAAAAATATTCAACAAAAATGCTGCGCGGTCACATATTACGAAAAGATAGTATGGCGGACTGACTACTTGGGCGGTTGTGACGCAGAAAACGATTTGCGCGGTGCCAGAACTACTTGAATAACGCGCTGGGATTGCACAATTTTAATAAAATTCTAACACCATTCGATGCGCGCTGAAAAAATCTATCTAATGAGTATAAAATGTCAAAATGGCCAATTTTTGACTTACGCGGTATTGTTACCTAAGCGACGAAATTTTACTTTTCCCGCATTTTATTTTCTTAATCGTAATCATCACTAAGACTTCTGTATAACGCCGTTAAAAATTTAAGCAAATTTGTTTCAGTTTTTAATAAAATGTTTTTTTTGCCTACATTAGGTTTAAAATAATCACTACAACCAACTTCTATTTTCTTAAAATATCTAAACATAATATTACTTATTACAAAAGTGAATAATTATAAGAGTTTGAATATGTCCCTTACTTGCATTTACCCGTAGCTTTGTCCGCGTAAAATTCTTTAATCTCACTTAAAACTAAATTATTAATTTATAAAATATAGTCTGGCTACTATAAGTTGAACCTAGAAATATCCTTCCAAATTCAAAAATTCTGTAGATTGTGTCACTTAAATGTAGTGGAAAAAAGAGATTTTGATCATTTATCAAATCATGAGAACTAAACACTAATATTACAATATAAGTTTTTGTAAAAAGTAAAGAGCTATTTTTATTTATAGAACAAAGTGTTGTTTGTTATAAATAAAATACAACGTATGTAATTCGATAAAATGCCCAGAAACAAACGTTTGTCACACAACATTTCTTTAAAGTACTGACCACTGGTCAGTACTTTAAAGAAATGTTTTAACTTTTAGTATATGTATATACCCCTTATTTATGGAGTAGTACCTTTTATTTATGATGGAAATGTCAGTCACGGCTCGACTGACATTTCCATTATAAATAAAAGGTGCCAAGTTAATCCGCATGAGTTATACTAAGACTCCAATGTCCTGTTGTTTCTCCACTTGACCTTCATTAGTCATTACACAGAGCAAAGTCTCGAAAAACTCTGACACTGGCAACTCACCAAGTCAGCCATTATGAAAGAAGAAGAAGAAGACTCCAATGTTTACAAATTTGCAATAATTAAATACCCTTTATTTGTGTTTGCAATGATAAAGATGGATTAACTTTTTCTACTTTAAATACCTAAATTATTCTGTGTATAACGTAGTTTTGTATAACTATTCTCTTTGAGTCTGTGTTCATAAAATGGCACACAGTAGCGACGACTTACGTATTTATTGGAATAAAATCATTTACGCTTTTCCGATATTAACGGATTCTATGTTGAGTGATTGTACAACTAGTGAGTATGAAGAAGTGCTACAAATAATAAACGGTCTCGGTATTCAAATCAAGATTCGAGATATGGTGCTTATACACATAGAAAAGTATCTACGTCAAAATACGGCACCAACATTTTGGTCCAAATTTTCAAAAGTCGAGGAGGAAGTCAAAGGTTTTCAGTTGTTCAAAGCAGCAGTAAATGAGCTTTATGAATCCTTTGGGAGTTTACTTCCCATAGTAAAACGTCTGTCTATATTAAATAGCAATTGTTCAGACAATAGACCAATTTACGGCGAACGAGATGTTTTATTAGGCTTTAAACAACTCCTACGAGGTACTCTACTTTCTCAGTTACCAATAGAATATCAAATTATAATCAACCATTTTTACAAGATCTCGTTTAATGTTTTTGAAAACGAGAACTCTGATATGGGCGAAGATGATATGTGCTCCGGCTGTTGGAATGATTACAAAGATTGTAACTGTGCTTATGTTGTAAAAGTATTTCATGATACGAATCGAAAACTTATGGAGCTAGAATTGCTGGAGAGACTGACTGGCTCAGTTTTGACAAGTTTTATACAAATGAGGATTGAATCTCATATAGGTAAAGTTTGCACTGGAACATTTGATGTTTCTTATATAGACTCATTGGAAGATTGGCTTGAGACAACTGTAATGTCTTGGCTAACCCGCATTTACTGTGCAGGAAAATCTGAACCACCACCTGATGACAGACATACTCAAAATGCTATTAATAAGTTTAAACAGAAATTAAGTTACTATTTGTACCATTGTTACACTAAGTTGAGAATTGATCAGCTATTTAGCATAATTGTTGACTATCCTGACTCACAACTGGCTGTTGAGGATATAAAGATATGCCTGGATAAGACTGATTTACGACCAACACTCTGTAGAAAGCTCCAAAATGCTCTTGAAACTAGACTATTGCACCCTGGTGTTAACACTTCTGAAATATTAACTGGTTATATATCTACTATAAGAGCTTTGCGACACTTAGATCCTTCAGGTATTATCTTGGAGACTGTAACAAAGCCTGTTAGAAATTATTTAAGAAATAGAGAAGATACAGTGCGCAGTGTCGTAAGTAGTTTGACAGAAGATAATGCAGGTAGTGAATTAGCAGAGGAATTAGATAAGTTTAATCCTGAAGCTGATGATGATGCTGAAAAAGAGGAGGCTTGGGATGAGTGGGTTCCAGATCCAGTTGATGCTGATCCAAAAATCAATGCTAATGAGAGGAAAACTAGTGATATAATATCAATGTTAGTTAATGTTTATGGAAGTAAAGAGTTGTTTGTTAATGAATACAGAACACTGTTAGCTGACAGATTACTTTCACAAAATGCAATTAATTCTGTCAAAGAAATAAGATATTTAGAACTTTTGAGGCGTAGGTTTGGAGATGAATCACAGCTACATTTCTGTGAAGTGATGCTTAAGGACATATCTGACTCAACTAGAATAAATGCTTTAATACAACAAGAGAAAGATTCTCTATTGCATAGCAACTCATTTAACTCCAATGCAATGATACTATCTGCTCAATTTTGGCCACCATTTAAAGACGAAAGTTTGGAATTACCAGATGAAATTAAACAATATTTGGAAAATTACACTAAATCATATGAAGCTCTGAAAGGTAATAGAACTTTAGTTTGGAAACCACATTTGGGCAATGTCAACATTGAAATCGAAATAGGAGATAAAAAACTAGATTTGACAGTTTCACCTTTTAATGCAACATTGATTATACATTTTCAAAACAAGCCTGAATGGAGCTTAGAAGATTTGCATAAAGTTATGAAGGTACCTATAACTGTGCTAAGAAGAAAAATTATTTATTGGCAATCTTTAGGTATCATAGCAGAGAAGAGTCAAGATAGATATATCCTAGTGGATGGCAACGAAGCTAACAAATCTAGTGGTGCAGTGAATCAAATTCAGGAAATGATATGTGAGGATGAAGAGTCTGAGAGTGTAATGGCTTCCGCTCACGACCAACGAGAAGGAGAACTACAGGTCTTTTGGTCATATATTGTAGGAATGTTGACCAATTTAGATTCTTTACCCCTAGAACGAATACACCAAATGTTGAAAATGTTTGCATCTCAAGCTCCAGGTGCAGAATGTAGTCTACAAGAATTGAGACAGTTCTTGGACACCAAGGTGAAAACCCATCAATTGGTTCTTCAAGCTGGAATGTACCGACTACCAAAAACATAAAAGAAGTCAGTCTGTTCAGAATATTTCAATAAACTTCTTTTATTAAGAGCACAGAGAGATATTATTTATTCTAATAGTCATTTAACGGCCGAATACTGGAATGTCACTCAAATGTATCAATCAGCTGAAGGGCTTTTAAATTCAAGCATCTTCCAAATATAACTGGTATTCGCAAACTCCACTCGGATGATTTGTTAGAATTTGTTACAATATTAGAATGTAAGCAGCTTTGTGAGTAGCTGTTATATTTGACGCCGACTTACAGTATTAGTATAAAATGTACAGAGAAGTTAAAGCAGATACAGATTGTGGATCTAAGTAATTTGTTGATCTAAGTAAATTGGCTTACCTGGAATTGACATATTCCGACCAAATGACATAGGTTTACCAACTGACTCTCCTTCAATTTCCACCATTATACATAATGGCAACATGAACAGTTTTTCGTTTTATGCTATGTCCACAAATTACTGGACTTTTATCTTTTATTAAAAATCATGAAACTTTACTTTCTGGTTTATTACTAAAGTAAATTCAGTAAATTCAGACAACTGACATGTCTCATTAACACATTTTCAGTATATTATAATATACATATATATACTCATTATTTTAACTTCTTTCAGCCCAGTAGTTAAATTTTTACTTGTTTATTTTAATGAAACATTTTTAGTAACTAAAAGTTTAAAAGTAATTAATAAAGATGTTTACTTGTCAATAATTTACAAATATTTTTAATAAAGGATAAATTTCATAAATAAAATGTTGCTATATTTTAATTGATGGAATATGTACTTAATATTAACATATTCCTAAAAATAAAATTTTGATTGGTCCTAATGTGGATAGGTCCACTCCTTTTAGTGGGTGATTTTATTGAGTTCCCGATTACGGACTCCATTATTAAATTAGTTTGACAGACCATTAAGCAGCCTAAACAATTTTAATTACCTTCCACTATACCAACTTTTTACTTAAGTGGTGCACATGTAGTTTGATATGAAAAATTTAAACAGCCTTCAAATATTTGAGAGACATTCCAGAATTTGGCTATAAATCATTTTAATGTCGTAGTTTGTTCAATAAAATACACTTGTTAATTTATATTAACTTTTATTTATAAAAAATGGTTAATCTATACTGTCATTTAAGTTAATATTTGTGATAACATTGCTTTCAGTCAAAGCAAATTATAGTGTTAATTCAAATTATTTTACATAAACTAAAAATACTCATTTATATATCCATTATGTTGTGAATCAATATACCTTTTTCAGTCTTACAATCTACAAGAATACTGTAAAAACGTTAAAATAATTGCTGTTATTGCATACTATATAGCAGCAGAAGATAATAATAGTTTATAAAGACTGGAATGTCACAGTTTTTTATATCCTCATTCAATTACTAAGCAAGTTAACTATTGCCATTAAAAAAAAAAATAAGTAGAAAATGGAATGTTACTTAAAAATATTTTTTTCCAACTGTTAACACAGTTTAAACACAATAAGTTAAAAAACATTGTTTGGTCTTTTAAGACTAATTCCATGTCTGTAAAAATAAACAATGCATGAATTTTATATAATCAATAATAATATAGAATAAATATAGGGAGATTTTATTTTAAATTATTATTTATTACATAGTTAAAAAAATAATTTTAGAATGAAATACACAGATTAAATGACGGATATACAAATCCGAAACCACACAGCGAACGATTTGGACGATACGGATTCGACGTGGGCTAGTGTGCGAGGTTCCATGACATTTCATGTATAATATCGAATTTAAAATTCGTGGCCTTCGCCTCATTCCGCACGTTTAATAATTCGTGTCCTTCGCCTCATTCCGCACGTTTATTTCTGTATGATGTGCGTTCACCAAGAATTGTTGTTGTCGAATAAATGTTTATTATTATTATTCTAACATAACGTAATTCGCAGGTAGGCACTGCATATACTTTATTGCAATTTTTTGACGGTAACCGTGTGCACTGGTTATAACAGATAAGAATCAGGCAATAGCTTTTTAATACACATTTAAGTAAACAAAATTATATGTCTATGTAGAAGACAAAAAAAAAACAAGTATATATTTAAAGATACATTAAATAATAGTCTTAATTCCTAGAACAGTTAAAGCTCTATAACTAGTATACATATTTACAGACAAATCAGTGCAGTGTTATGTTTACATTAGGCCGTCATTGAAGTAATTAAATATTTTTTAAACATTCTAACAAGAAAAATCGACCGCAAGATGTCACTGTACTATTTCCGCTAAATTTAAACTGACAAGATTACAAAATGAAAGTGATAACACACAAAACTTTCAATTCGTATTATTTGAGAGTATAATCTTTACATAATATAATAATAATTTTCATCGTAAACATATAGCATTAGTGTAATACATTTCGGCTGCGGAGGGTTAATGGCCATGACGTAATTTTGTAGTGTTTGTTTACCCTCCGACATTATTTTTGATAGGTCAACAAATATCTGTGCAGTTATGTTTAGTGTCACTGTGGAAATAGAATGGAAGCATTATAATAACTAAAATATTGGTTTTATCTAGTGTACCATTAAATGCATTATAATCTATTATATTGTAATATATAATACCTAAATTAATAAATTATTAAGTACAATAAATTTCATTTAAGTTTTTTTCAATCTCATTGTGGACGACATCAATATTATTAATATGAATAATAATCTTCAATTCCCTTATAACAAAAAGATTCGCGTAAAATATACTGCTTTCATAGTTATGCTTACCCATGCCTTTCAAGCTATTTTCATCAGTTTGGACTAACAGTAGGCTTTTTTAGGGAAGTAGTTATGTTCAAGTCCATGTCGACAGAAGTGGGTGTTGTGTAAATGTGTTAACTGGCGATAGGTGTTCTTAAGTTACCTGTTTAACAAATCATTATAAACTGACGTTATCGCATTTTTGGAATACAAGTAAGCCAAAAGGCACCATTCTAATGATTTATTAAGATGAAAAGAATATATATTTAATTACGCTCGAATTGAGAAACCTCCTCTTTGGAAGTCAGTTAAAAATAACAATACATACCTAATTCGAATTATAATAAACGATTGACGTATAATCCGAGCTACATAAATAGATGATGCACTTGCCAAGTACTGTTTGTGAAATGAAAAAAAAAATGTAATGAGATTCTACATTTCTCGAGCCATTCATTTGCAATTTGTAATCCAGTTGTGGCTCAATAGTAACAGAATACCTGGTTCTGTTTTATCGAAGTTTTACTCAGGTCTAGCAATTATTACATTCAAACTGTGTAGAAATTTCACAAAGGAGTTTTGAATGTCGCACGGTTTTGTTGTTGAACATTGTCTTGATGCAGTTTTGTTACAAACGGATACCTAAACATGATTATCAAACTTTACATTTAATATAAATTGGTATATACAATTGTAATGTTACCTATAGACACAAACACTTTAATTGAAGCGATCGGCAGACGTTACATTATAAAAACAGATCAAGCAATCAAGTAGGTTTAGCCGTGTGTTCGTTAGATTCATTAATTAAAATTGTAAATCGTATTTTTTTGGGTTTTTGTTTCCTAGTAGTTGTAGTATTTTTTTTTCGTACACAGTTTACAGCGCAGTACATAATTGAGGTCAGAGTTATCATTAATTTCTTGTGATGGGCATTTAGGAGTCGATTTATAAAAGAGGAGAATAAGGGTTAGCGTTCACCGTCGCGGGAGATGCGGTGCGTGCGGCGCGGCAGCGGGGGTGGACTGCAACGCCGGCGGCCGCTTGAACCCGCCGACCAGCCGCTTGGACGGACGCGGTGACACAGACTGCGACTCGCTCGAACTCCACGATCCATGGTCTAGGAGGGCGTTAGCCAATCTCCCACTCGTTCTTTCTAAAAAATAACAACGTAATACGTTATAAACTGCTGAAACTGCTTTACGATTTCCAAAAAATTCAATAAATATTTTATCATTTCATTAAAAGATCTATGTGTTAACTTTTCTTCTAATTATTAAATGTTCGCAGATGACCTTAAATTATACCGGGCTATTGGAAGTATGGCTGACATAGCATTATTACAAAAAGATATTGATATGGTAACAGCTTGGTGCTCGTCTAATGGAATGAACTTGAATGTTGTTAAGTGCTTTTTTATAAAATTTTCACGTGAACGTAATCCTTTCTGAAGTGTCTTCTATACGTGATTTGGGTGTTATAGTTGATAGTAAGCTGGATTTTCGGGAACACTTTAATAGTATAGTACAATTTGTTATATAACAGACTAAGTTTTTCAAGGATCCAGAAATAACTGCGATACTTTTTAATTGTTACGTACGTTCTATTGTTGAATACTATTCCCAGGTCCATACCTGGGAATAGTATTCAACCCGACTTATAATGTCCACATTTCTAGAATCGAGAAACTTTAAAAACATTTCATGTATCATTTAAGTTATTCTCATAACCTTTGTCGCACTTTAGTTTCTTATGATGCCAGACTAGCACACTTAAATTTACTTACATTGGAACATAAACGATGCCTCGCTGATTTGGTTTATTTGCATAAATTAATTCACGGAATTTTAGACAACCCCCAACTCCTTAATAAAATTAATTTATCAGTTCCTCGACCGGGCAACCGTATTCAAAATAGAAAAACGTTTGACATACTAGTACGCCGGACAAATTATGGACAAAACTCTCCACTATATCGAATGTGTGCCCTATACAATAAGACCTGTAAAATTGATATCTTTGGTGTTTCTGTTTCTTTCTTTAAGCAAAATCTACGTCAAATTGTATTGAGAGATTAATTGAACTTTAATTAATCTAATTTGCCTGGCCATTGCACACTATTTTGTAACTAGATTAAATTTGCATGTAGAATTCACTTCCAGAAGGATGTACACTATGTCAAGATTCAAATAATTTGTATTTAAAAATAAGTTTTACTGTGTATTATCCAGTTTAGTGAATCTAAAAAAAATAAAAAAAATTTCGCTGTCACCTTTGACTTTTTTTAGATTGTGCTGTCAAAATGAAACATTCGATTTTTGACCTTATACGCAGCAAAGCACGTACGTCAATAAAATAGTAACGATTAGGATAAAATATGTAATGACGGACCTGGAGCGACGGAAGCGATGGGCGGCAGCGGATCTCGGAGGCGCGCTACGAAGGTCTCGAAGGGCACGGGCAGCGTGTACTGGCGGGACAGGGAGTCGAGGTCGCGCGCGCGCTCCGAGCACGCGTGCTGGTAAAGCGGCATGGTGGCGCGCACCGCCCGTCCGCCACTGAACGCCGCCGCCCGCACCAGCGCCGCACCGCACCGCGTGCGGATCACGCACTCCTCCCACAGCGGACCGAATACCACCACCTGGTAACCGACAAGCTTAATAGTCAAACGTCAAATACAATCACAATTTTTAACCGACTTAAAAAGGTAGTTCTTACTTTGACCTGTATGTGTGTTGGTGCGCAAATATCTCGCGTTTGGCTAAACTAATTTCGATGAATTTTCAGCATAGTATTTTTCTGACTTAGAACAAGGAAATAGGTGTATTACCGGACTTAAAAACCTGCCAAGTACTAGTTGGACTCGCGGACTAAGGGTTCCTAATACATATTCTGTGAACTCTCTAGATAATACTATTTTTAAATTTCAATTTTCTAGATATTGACATTCTTGAGATACAGCCTGGAGAAAGGCAGACTACAATAGACAGACAGTAAATAGGGTCCCGTTTTTACCCTTTGGGTACGGAACCCTAAAAATGGAGTTTCATACTTTAACAATAAGTTGAAGCTATACTCACGTCGGGTTTCCGAGAAACCGTGCAACGTAATAGTCCACCGGGCAGCGGGTACAGAACTATGAGCACGTCGCAGAACTGCGTGGGTAGGGTGTCGCGTTTGTACGGTCGCCAGTGCTCGCTCCAAACCACGTGCACTTCGTCGTTGCCCAAGTGTCGGGTCTAGTAAATCAAACGTTAATTATTTTATAGTTTTACTCGCTGTTGCCCGCAAATACGTTCGCGTGAAACTTTATAAATTATTCCATTTTTACAACTATTTTTGATTACTGCTCGGCTCCTATTATATAGCTATAAATAGCCTACCCTGATAATTTTATTAACCAACATATAAATATTTTTTTAATTCCGGACAGTAGTTCCTGAGATGAGCACGGTAGCTTTATATTTATTAGTATAGATTTGTTACCATTATGTCTATCTTATTTCACTACTCACTTATATTTTAAACTCGAAAGTTTGTTAGTGTATGTTTGGTACTTTTTCACACTTAAATGGCTGGGCTGATTTAGATAAAATTTGGCATTGCTAGCTGTCCTGTAACCTTGTTGAGTATGGCGTCAGGTGTGTCAGCGGGCATGCGCGTGGCGACGTGGAACAGCGCCTCGATGGTGGGCGTCGCAAGGTAGGGCGCGCTCACACCGCCGCCGCCGCCGCCGCGCAGACCGCCGGAGAAACCCACGTGGCTCTCTAGCTCCACCTACAATGTTGTCAATCATATGATAATTTCTAACTTAATTATATCATAAATTCTTCATATCATATTATCAATATAACAATAATAATAACTCCGGTTGCGATGATGGCGGCCGCGGTTTGACTGCAACCAGGCAACAGGCATGGTTGCAGTCAAACCGCGGCCACCGTCATCACCCGGAGTAATTTTATATTTCTCAAGTGTGTGCGCTGTACACAAGAGCATTTTCACTTCTGTTACTTCATAACCCAGTGGGACGGATGACCGACACGACTGGCGAGAGATCAGGCGCAGGACCGACTTTTTACATGTCCATTCGACACCTGAATCAACTTACTTGTCAGACAATCAGGTGAATGAAACCTGCACTGTCCTAACCATTATTGGAAATAATATGTTTTTTTTTATTAATAAAAAAAGAGTTGTCTATGGGCTTTTCGCCCATATCCTTTGTCTCTTAAATAATTTCTAAAATATTTTCTAATATCAGTTAACGGACTGATTCTTAATATTTTATACATTTGGAAACTACGAACCCCCTATGTGACCAAGGATTCCATGGTTTCTGTCCTTGCTAGACATTTTGGTATTCCGTTCTATTACATGATCGGTTGTCGCCTCCAAAGATCTTTTTATAAAACTGGCTATAGCGTCTCGATCAGTATCGATGTAATAGACACAGGTGTTGGTATAATATGTTAATAATAATGGTACTAACGCTGAAATCGATCTCACGACCTCTGCGTCAATACCCACGCTCTGTACCGCTAGACCACGGAGGCGTCTCATATACTTTTTGTGTACCTATGTATTTTCACAATTAATGAAAGTGCCGCAAAATCGATATAGGTCTAAAGGTCATAAAGGTCTAGAGAGAAAAATAATCTTACCATACCTCATACTAGTAATTTGTTTCGCAATACTTCAACACTAATATATTTGTATGTATTATTGCTTACCTCCCAAGCCAAAGCGGCTAAGAACGCTTCGTAGGCGGGGCTTCCACATCTATTCGACAATATCTCATTCCGTGTTTCTTGACCTTTGCTGACATAGATAACTGCAACTTTATGTGTTTCGCGACATCTGGATAGTTATAAATTAATTAAAAAATTGTATATTTCGAAAAGATAATACAAGTATCAAAATATCAACCGCAAAGTACTCACTACTTACTACTTTTTAAAACTTAATATTTAGTCAACGATTGATCGTCTCGATTTTAAGTATTTATTAGTACATATTTAGTTTCACACAACTTACATTTTTGCGGACATATATGTATTATGCTAGTTTTTAACAGCGGCTTAAAAATAACACGTTAAACTATACCGCTGAGCGTCGAGGTTTCGCAGCTCACGCAGCAGGGATTCGGAGCGACGCAGCAACTGCGCGTGGGTGCGACGCGCCGGCGACAATACACCCAGCTGCGCCGCCAGCTGCGCGCCGCACGCAAACGCGCCGCCCCCGCCGCCGCACCCGTATTCCGATTCCACCCACTCCTCCGTGCTAATATTAGGACATTTTAGACCTGCAGGTCTCGACAAGTGGAAAGCGATTATCGTTAACTTGGCGTTTACGATAATCGCTTGGCGTGTTTTTGTATGTGATTGGCAATGTCGAACGAAAGTCACGTGGTAAGAAATCGTAAAGTAAGCGTAGTGCAAATTAGAATCGCTTTAGTACGGCCGCATAGCCCTTTGTTTGTAGCCGCGGCCCACCACTCAACGCAGAATCTTTTATTATAATATTATCACTTTTATTATAACAATATCATTTATATAAGTATTCCCTCCCCCATTATTTTTATATTATGTATATTATTATAGTATAAAATATATTATTTATTATGTTTGAATGGTTTAAATGTGTCGTTGCTAAGTAAAGTCCTTTCAAGGTGACAGTCACAGGGAGCACATAATACCAGGCACTGTGTTGTTTCATCACGGTAATACGCCTGAGTGGTTTCCGTTTTGACAATACAGATGTAACATGCACTACCGATACCATGCCACCCCATTCCTTAGAAACAACAAAAATGGGGAAACAAAAAGCGATATGCTTTTGTTTCCCCTTTTTTGTTAATTGTATGAGCTATGCGTGTGTGTTATTGGTTTTTTAAATCTTTATTTGTATCTCTTGTAAATGTTACGTAATGCTGATATGTCAAATAAATGTCTATTATTATTACTATTATTATTTATACCAGAAAGCTAATTAGTGTGTTTAATCATGCAACACTCAATATAATGACATTTTTTTGCTTACTTACTAATGATAACAGTTGAAATAGAGCAACTACTAGAAACCCAATAAATGTCAAAAAAGGTTTTATTGCATTTTTATAGTAACCGTCAATCGACCTGGTCCATTCCCCGTTTTCGGCGTTAATTTTTGGGACACCCTTATATTATACAGAGTTGGTCACGAGTAATGAAGTCATTTTACGTTCGGTTTTCGTGCTAAAAGTAAGCAGTTTTCACGTAAACCGTATGGTAAAGCTGAAATACTTCTTATTTCTAGTACGCCCGGTCAGTGGGATTTATCTGGCAGATATTTTATCTGTTTGATGCATATCTGGAGCACAGTAAGCACAGTAGACGCTAGTAAGCATCATAGCTGACAAACCTTTCTCGGTTGGCGAGGTATGCGCGCTCGGCGTTCCGGTGCGCCACGAGCGCACACACGAGCTCGTCCTCGGCGCCGGGCGGCAGCGGCGAGGGGCCCGCCGCGTCAAGCCTCCGACCGCCAGTCACCTCCGGCGACGTGTGACCGATGTACGCCAATATCTGGACAGTATTTATAACACTCAAATTAAATCTTACAAAGAACCACCATATATTTCTTTTAACAAGCAGTCAGCTACTCTTCCTCACTTAACTCACGCGACTTTTAAACGACTCAACCGACTTTCATCCAATATTTCTAAGGAAACTCGCATGTAATTTACCTTTAATAATTAAAAAAAACTAAGTTGAAATCCCTTTTGTAATACGCTACTCTTATAATGACTTGTTAAAAAATAAACTTTCATAACTACAATAAATGATACTACTACATTGAATGGTGCCTTCAAAGACATGCGGTTTTACTTCAAAAGTCCAACTGATATTTAAATCTTCTGTAGTAAGATCGAAGATGGATAAGATTTGCCTGCACACATCTTTTGTTATAGCTTGACTACCGTCGTTATGGTTACCGGCGTCAACGCCAACGGCGGTTATATGTAACTAAATTCTAAGATAGGTCTCGTGATGACAGGAATTTAATTTTTAAGTTGGCCGACTATTATAAATGAAGAAACGCTATTATACGCTACGACGACTTATACTGTATTCATACGTTGAAAAAGATAACATAGACAATTCGAATATTCTATTTAGCCAGGAAAGCTCCAAACTTAAAACTGGCAAATGATATCATAAGATACGTCCAGCAATTATATGATCTCGTCTAAACTTAAAACTCTTTTTTACCGTCCCTCGCCCCGTCCCATGTCCCTGGGGCGCGGTACAACGGTTGTGATCAAACTATACTACTTACATGGTCCAACTGATGTTTATCAGGAGGCGAATTCTTATAATCCGGTAGCAAATCGGGAGGTAGCGGCGGTGGTAAAGAGGACAACGTATTCTCTCTCGGGTCATCGATTCTGTTAATAACACGTATAGAATGTAAATCGTAAGATACGTACGAAAGTTAAAAATAGCAGTAACATAAAAATACGTACAGCTTTGCAAAATAGTTTGGCACGGTGTGAATTTGAATGAAATTTTTATTTATGGCAGCTTTGCAGTTCTTATCAACCATAATAAATATTGTGTCAAATGGCTTTCAAACGTGGCATAGGGTTGGCTATAACACGTAAATACGCCTTAATTTAGAAACGCAGTTTTTTTTGCCTAGCTGTATATATCATAATAGAGAAGTTGTCATATTTGTTGTTAATTTCTATAGCTCACGTCTTTGGCAAGGAAAGTGTCTCGAGGTCTTCTGAGAGCGCAACGGTGGGGTCGTAGTACAGGGGCGAGGCGTCCCAGCATGCCTTCCCTGTTATGTCCCGCAGCAGTACGCGCACTATACGATCTGACGCCATCAGTCCTGCCAAATACGCTTATAAATAAAATAGTTAGGCTTATATTAGCCCATAAAAAGCTATTAATAAGATATTTATAATAAATATCTGACAAGTATCTTACTTATTTCCTACTACATGACGCCCGCAGCTCTGTTGCACTAAAATTTATATATCGAGCGGGGCCGTACATTCTTCAGTTATAAAGTATCTGTACTTCGAATTTTAGCAAAATTAGCAAGTATATCTTAAAGTTTTTGAACACATTAAGCAAATTATAATATATATTTAACGTAAAAAACACAAAGGTAGACAGAAAAAAACATGAGCAAACGTGTTCTTGTATGTACCCTCTCGTGCGTACCTGGTGCGGCGGGTGCGGCGGGGCCGGCGGGATCGGGCAGCAGCACGAGCGATGCGAGAGTGCCCTCGGCGAGGCGCAGCAGCTGCACGTGCGGCGCGCGCAGCACCGCCGCGTCCAGCTCGCCGCCAAGCGCGCTGTCGTGCGCCTCGCCCACGCGCGACGACAGACCCCACCCGCCCCACAGCGGCCAGTGGCCCACGCACAACACCAGCTGAGACATTATCTGCGACACGTTTCGTTCATTACGTTTACACGGTCAGTCTATCAGTTTGGTCGGGAATTACGGGAGAATCATGCTTTTTACGTATTTTTCTTGCACCAGTCTTAGACTGATGGACAAACTGATGGCAGCTCGAGTAGATAGCACAATAAGTTCCAATTTGATATTTTTCTGTTTGTAAATAGTTCAACCTACCCAACAAGCAAAAAACAATTGTTTCGCTGCAAAATATCACTCGATTTAAAGGACCGTTTATCATATTCTATATATATCATATACTATTAACGCTGCAGCGTCACTTAGCTAATTATGACTCTCGATTTTAATGTTTACAATGCAAAAAATTCTTACTGTTTGTGCCCAAAGTTTGACATCGATGGAGGAGGCGGGCGAGGTTTTCGGACCTAGGTTGTCCAGTTGTATGTTGGGATCGAAGTCTTCGTCGATGGTCACCGTAAGCCCTTCGATGTCAGATCCGTTCCCGCCCGTCATCACAGTGTGCAGCACCTGTACAATACACGAGTATTGTCACGCTTACAAAAATACAAGGTGCAACAAAACCAAGTAAAAATGTTAAGCTGTGTGTCCTAATTCTGGAAGCCCTGTGAAAGTAGCAGCACTGAAATATAATCATTTTTTGATTTGTATGGGACAGCGCAAAACATCATGAGTTTGTCCATACAAATCATAAAAAGTAACTCCTTTAACGCTGGCATTTTGACAGTGTGTAAACTCTATGCCAGGGAACTCATACAAACCCTATAATCACTATCCTGTTTTTTACTCTATGTAGTTATAAAGAAGCATGTCTTTGCCTGTGAAGCAACTTTGACATATTTAGTTTTTATGACAGTTATAAGTAGAACGTAACCTCTATATTATACAAAACCAAACTTTGCATCCTTTGTGGATTATTGATTTGGAGCGAAGTAAACTATTATCAAATACTGTAGTGCCTGGGACAGGACTTTTATAATCGTAGGATTGCTCAAACGCATACAGCATTCTGACAACATAGTCGGCCTAGTCCAGGGGATTGAAAAAGCTCAGTACGTCTGGGACCAACTATGTGCGGGTTTACTCACGATGTTTTCCTTCACCGTACGAACATCAGTATTATGTGCTTGATATCAGAATATGTCTCATTGGTTAACGCTCCATCCGGGTTTGAAACTAGGACACTCTCGAGTGTGAATCAAAGATCTTACCCACTAAGCCAAGGATGCTCTTAACTTCTATATACGCAGTGTGGTTATTTAAAATTTTAATTTGTAACCTAGCTAATGTTTTAGGCTACGTTTCACTTTAATTGGATAGTTAAGTAGAACATAGACAAATTTGAAAGTGATCTATCACTTTCAAGTTTGTCTCTGGCATTTGAAGTTGTAGTATTATTGTGCTTATGTAGTGATCGTAGTTTTGTTGTAAAACTGTTAATCTTAGCTATAGATGCACTAAATATTCCGAGCATTATAATGCTTGATATCAATCTTTTGCAAGAAAAACGTATTGTTCACACAATTAACGATATGATATGAAAAGTGAAAGATGTAAGTCAAGGATGACTAAGATCTCTAATAGTATTACGTTTTTTTTAGGTGCAACATTTTTAGCACTAGACATATTTGTGAGACTTTCGTAGCTGTTCATTAGCACCACATTACATGTGCCGTCGAAGTCAATTTTGACATCAATTAGAGTATTCTGCATTTAAAATGCCGCAGCGCGCGAAACCAGCCACAGTTCAGCAGTTGTCTTCAGTAGCTACACATTCAAAATCTCCCAACTTTCAACATGCAGAAAATAGTGAGTTATAATATAAATGTGGTACTGTGTCTATTTTGATAATTTGTATTATTAATATTAGGATTTTAATATTATTTTTTTATCCTTTAAAGGTAATTTGCACTTTAGCACTCATCGCGATCGCCGCAGCTGCTCCTCAAGATCAAAATCCGACTTATATATTGAAACAAGACTCTAATGTCAGCCCCGATGGATACCATTTCGAGTAAGTCTATGTTAACTACCTAAACATCTGTTGTTTATTTAGGTGTACTATTCGTTATACACAAGTCATTTTTTAGAAATTCAAAGCAAACACAAAGAACTATTCAAATTAACTAAAACTACTCCCTCCATACTAAATTGGCTCGGCTAATACGCTCTTACTTCTTAGCGTTTAAAGATGGTATTTAAATAAATAACAGGGCTAATATGGGGTTTTTGACAGTTATCTTAGCAGCAAGAACGGTTTCATAATTGTTAATAAGTACATGCCTAAGTCACGTTTATCTGTACACAGTTTCGAAACTAGCGATGGCACGGCGCGACAGGAGCAGGGCACTCTAAAGCAGATCAGCGAAGACCATCGCGCCATTGAGGTGCAGGGCACGTACAAGTACACCGCTCCCGACGGCCTCGTCTACACCGTCACATACGTCGCTGACGAGCACGGCTTTCAACCCCAGGAGCATGTAGACCATCCCGGACAACAGTAGACCATCCCGCGCCAGGCTAGGTCGTTCAGGGCTGCCAACTGATACTCTCGCGTTACAGTTGCCAACCCTGATTATTAAATGAGACGAGTAAATATGTCGTAACTCTCATACCGTTGCAAGGCCTTGTTGTTTTTCTATATAAATGTATGCACGTCGTTTTGGAAACATGTTGAATGTTATGACTATTGTACTGTCAATCAGTCTTCTAACGGTCCATAACATTGAACCCGCTCGGCGATACTCGAGAGTTGTTATTGTAATTTTAATATTTTTTGTATTGTTTGTAAATGATTTTGAATAAATAATAAGGTAAAAACATTAATTTTCATTTACATAATATACTAATACTGTAACGTATCATATCATAGCCCCAATGTGTCACGAACATTTAAAACTAAAGACGCTTTTTGACTACAAAATTACCTCAAATATTAAGAGCAAGAGAGACTGTTCGCCGTCACGCTCTCGCAGCAGTATACTAGGTCCGCAGTGCACGGCGAACTCCGCGAGACTTAGTAGCAGCGAGCCCGCTAACGGCTTTACGGCGTCGCGCCCGCTGTTACCCGCGATGTCCGCCAGGCACACGCAGATCCACTTTATTATTGTTTCTGTTGCAAATATCATAAAATGGTAATAGTGCCCGTGAAAAATAAAAGCATAATAAAACATATATTTTAATTAATTTGTATTTACCGACTAGGCCGGGATACATTTCAACAATGCGGTCGGTGTAATCGGCCAGCATCAGAACAGCGTCACTCACGAATTTCGCAATAGTTTTGTTTTTCATCTGAAATTAAAATTATGATCTCAATTGTAATTTCTGGTCAATACATACTTTTTTCTATGCTTTTTTTATGTGTGCAATTAAAAAAACTAAATAATTGTATATAAATACAATTATTTGATTTTTCCGATTAACAGTAGTTTAATTTTACAATACGGAATTAGGTTAATGGATAAAAATAATTAATTACCATGAGCATATGTAGCAGACAAGTGATGTAGGCCGGCAGTCGCTCGCAGGTCTCGCGCGCCGCCAGCACGTATGCTATGTGCGCCGCGAGTGCGCACGCGCCCGCACATCGCGCCGCCGCCGCGCCCTCGCGCCGGCACACACGTACTACAATGTTGAGTACGTGCTCCTGGGGTTCAATTAATTATTTTATCATTAAATTTTTATGAAACAGTACGCTGTGATCTACTTATTTTAGAAATGTAAACTCCTAATAAAAACACAAGTAGCTATGAAAAAATTTTCATAAGCCATAAGTTAAATATATAGAAATAGAATATTCAGATAAAGATCACATTTAAAGTACCTTAAGGTCCGGGCAGGAAACTGTATTGTATTGATGTGGATACGGTTGTAACATCGGAGCGTTCATCAGTCCGTCTGGCAGAGACAATAGAGATCCAAGAAACGTTACAGCGGCCGTCCGAGGGCACTGTAACAACATTATTCGATCAAATAAGTTACTAAAAACAATTTGAAATTGTTTTGTAGAAGTGTTCATAATTTAGTTTTTATTAGCATTTCCTTCGTTTTTATTAGGTCGTCGTGTATGTCAATTGTTGGATGTATAGGTCAATCACGCCGAAAGTACCTAATGGATATTAGGATTTGGTATTTGGTATACAGGGTAGTAGATGACTTAGTTTGTAGGATACTGTTTAATACAATTTAATACTCCTGTAGGTCGTAGAATGAATACTTTCTTCACTGACAAAATCGCTAGGGATTAATAAGTATTAAGGGGTGTCAAACCGATGGTGCCATGTCGGCGGAGTTGAGGACAACGGTGGCGGCGTGCACGAAGTCGAGCAGCAGCAGCGAGTAACCATCCGCCGCCAGCCACACGTACCGCGGCGCCGCAGACGACACCAGCACATCCACCACAGACCGGTCCTCGCCCGTCAAACCTGAACAAGGTACGATTTGTTACAGCGATAAATATGTACTAACAAAACTAAGCGATAACACTTGAAGCTTTGTATATGTAAAAGTAGCGGCGCTGAAAGTGGAAAATGGCTTTTGTTAAGGCATTCGACATCCTAGCGACGCGAGTTTGCACATGCAAATCTAACTTTTTACTGCTTGAGCCGTTACGCTGTGACAGTCAAAGTGAACTCTATGTAGGGAACTCATACACACCCTTAAGTATTATCAGTCAGTTTTGGTACACCTGATGTAATGGATTTATAGTGAAAGATTAAAATATCTTTTGCATTTTTTTAATATTTAGAGTCTAGAGGCTATGTTTAATTTCACTATTTAATATATCATACACAACATATCTCATAATTATGAGTAGTAATTAGCTAAATTTATACCTTCTTTATTCTCTTTCAATTCGCAAATGGCATAGTATATACGAGTATAAGTAGACTTTTATTGTTAATTGCTGTATAATCTCACTAACCATGGTGCAAGGCCCGCTGGTAGAGGTGCAGGTGTGCGAGATGCAGGCGGTTGTTGCAGGATGACGGCGCGCCCGGGCCCTGCGCCTGCGTCGCCTCGCACAGTAACCGCAGTGCCAGAAGTTTACCAGACCTGAAAACAAAGATTGATAAGTTGTTCTTAGGTTTTTTGTTTAAAAAAAATCTTTTAAATATGTCGCGGTGACAAATAGTACTAAAAATTATTTGGTCAAATCTCGTTTATATTGTGTTAAATTGTGTAAACGCGGAGTATAAGATCCTCATTTAAAAGTACTTTTTGCTAAGCTGTACAAAGCATCGTTTCAGCAATGTATACAGTATCGTATCATATTTGAAAAGGCCACAGTTAATCAAAAATGAAATACCTGTGCGAGGAGGGAAGCGCCTCCGCTTCAAGACACCAGCCCGCCACCAAGTTGAAAGGCACATGGATCTCGGTGTTGCCATTTAGTGTCTGGTTTGCGCTTATCTGAACAATTTTTTTTAAACTTAACTAAAACACATCTATAATGTACCTATGTACCAAGGGGGAAATTGAAAGTGAGCCAGTTGACAGACCTGCGTCATTTGGTCGGAATATGTCGGCTGAGTTTGACAAAAATCTACCAAATTACTTAGATCCACGATCTGTATCTGTTTCAATTTCTCTGATTGTACTTATATGAAGCGATATTGATAACTCAAAGCTATAAATTATCTACGTTGTAAAAACGTAACAATAAAATTTCTTATCAAATGAGATTTGTGCATACTTAAATGCAACATATTGACAACACACGTAAACTTTATAAGACGGCATAATAAAAAGTTTGGAAAATACTGGTCTAGCTTTTCAGTTTCCATTCTCCGATTTACCTCTCTCTTTTGACGTCTCCGTCTCAATCTTTTTTCTGCTCCTCTTTCGCATTGGCAACTTTTACAACACTTTGTACTCGACAACAGCTCGTACAGTCGCAATAGAACCATAAAAGGAGCACTACAGTCTCGTTTTAACCAAACTACGAGGTTCGTATGAAAACAAAAACATATTTCAATCGTAGATAAATGACTAATAAATATCGTATTGCAGCATCTGTCCGAGGCGCGAGATAAGGTATGATTCGACACAGGTCTGTTTGTGATAAATATTAGCGTCACATTCCACTCGCTGTGACCGGAGGCGGCCCGCGCCGTGCGACGTACACAGGTTGTACGGTAACGGTTGACTGTTTACATTTTAATTAACGTCCAAACGTTCAAATCAATTCTTAACGGTATTACCGTGTCTTTACGGAAATTTGCAATTCCTTATCTTCAACTTTGCTATTCGGCATAGAATCATTATTATTAGCTACAATTTTATTATAACCCCGATAACTCAAACCTTGGTGACATAACTTGAAAAATCGTTTGTCTTCTTCCTATCAAATCCAAAGTCCCTTTGATAGTAAGACTATCCTTAATATCTAAAAACTTCTATATTTTAAAATATTTTGTGCTTCCCTTGGACTTTAAAATTATCGAGGTTCAACTGTTTATCTTTTATTTTATAGGCTTATGCACTCTAACCCTCTTATTCATAAAAATATTCAAGCAATGTTTAAATCATCAAGTTCGCTTTCCCTTTCTGGAATATTGAAAACGTTAGGAGTTAGGTTAGGGTTAACCCCACACGACAGAAGGGGGCAGCAAACCTAGATTAGTTAACAATTGCTTAAATATTTTTATGAATAAGGGGTAACATGTATACGCACACTTATCAAAGTTTCTAAGGTGAATTTTAAGTTGCTTATTTCATAATGATTTTGTTGACTTAGGATAGATATAACTTATACCTACAACTTTAAGTGAAATACTAAACATCAGTAAGGCGACCATGTTCTAGATACTTAAGATATTGCGCATTTTTATTATTTTTAGGTTATGAAAGTTTTTCTAAGATTTTAATTATCACTTTAAAAATTGACAAAGATTAAAAATACTTAATTATATCTAGACGGAGCGTCACTTAAACCACCTCGCTTGCTAAACTTACCTTGAGCAGTGTCGCGTTGAGATGTACTAGGTACGTGAAGAAGTGATGGTGGGCGGCGGGATCGGGTAGGGCGTTGGGATCGCCGAGGGCGGCGAGCATGCGGCGCCACAGTACCACCGCCACCGCCGGAAGCCAGCCGCGTGCCGTCCCGCCCAGCACCACGCCCACTCCCGCGCCACCAGCCCCACCGCCCGCGCCCGCGTCACCCACGTCACTCTCCGACCAGTCTGCGCGGCAATAAACTTGGTAAATCCTATTATCGTATTCATATTATAAACTGGCTTTTGCCTGCTACTTCGATCTCATGAAATTCGAAAATTGGTAAAATTAGGATATAGTTTCTTGCTTTTACCAAATGATAAGGACAAGATATTGTATGATTTTGATAACACTTATTGAATGTTTAGTTGGTGACTAACGAGCGCAATGTTAAAAGATTTCTCTTTTTTTATGTGATTTCCCGTTCTCATGTAAGTGACCTGTTCGCCTTAATGAGAATAAAGTTCTTTAAACCTTAAGCTAATGTTTCTAACGACCTTCTAGAGATAGCGATATGTTGTATTTCCGGAGCTTAATTTGACTTACCGAGTCCACCATCGGAGACGAGTTCGATCTGCAGCGGCGAGTCCTTGATGGAGCTGCACTCGACACCGCTGGACGGCGCTGGCGACGGGGAACGGGAACCTACGTAGCCCGTAAACGTCAATGTTGTGATTAAAAAAGTCCCAAAATATAATTAGACTAAAAATAAGCGATTTTAGGAAGACTTTCTGGTTTTTGTTTATTTTTCCGTCAAGTATATTTTCGACGGGTGTCAAAATACTACGGACAAAACTTAGTGATTTGAGATGTCAATCAATAGCCGGCTTTCTTTTAAAAAGTGACAATTTGTATGCTGCCGACCGGCGTGTGTTCCTTTTTTGCCACCGTGTACGCTATGCGTACCTACATTAATCGTAGAGAATGAAGAAAAATAAAGACAAATAAAGCAATATTGTATGGATCCATGATGCAAATGTTCTGATAGAGCTGCTATACATAAGAATGCATGCTATAATTTTATTAGCCATATTACGTTTAATCATTATGTTTGTTTTAAAGGGATGCGCCTATTCTATATATTTATTTTCTTCTCTATATTCTATATTCTTTTTTCTCAGCATCTCCCTAAAGTTGGCTGGTAAAAAATGCCACAGGGCATTAACCCTAAATATTTGCATAAAGTGTTCAAATAAATAAATATATACAAACTTTTGTTGTAAGGTTTATCTTGCTATGTAATAATTTTTATATGTATTTAAATAAAAAAAAAATACTTTTAATAAATACATACCACTAGCAGACTCTCTCTCTCCTTGTTGTGACGATTGTCTCAATGAGTCCAGAGAAAACCATCTTCTGGGTTTGTGATTTATGGTCTCTTTGGTATCGTCTAGAAAAGGTATTAAAGTACAATTTTTATTTTATAATAATATAGTACTGCTTTTAACAAAATTACACAACATTATCTAGAATACAAATATCAAGGCACTGTTTCATCTATGATAGAGCTCCAGATATGTTCAATCAAACTGATAAAATATTTGCAGTGTAAATTGATCAATCGAAGGTTCATTGAATACTAGGCGTCATTATTTGCTAGATTGTGGAACGGTCTATTTGGATAGCTTATCTGGCATTATACGAGTATGTGGTGAAACTCTTCATTAGTAGTTCTTTTAGACACAAAATTTTATTCTAACTGTACTCTGCTTCTCAGCCTATATATTTTATGTACTATTAAATTAAATGGTGTAAACAATCAAGTATGTTACCAGTGGTCTGTATCGGCGGGGGCGTGGCTCGGCGCGCGAGGTGTGGGTCGCTGCGAGCGCGCGCCAACGGCCGCCGCACGTGCGGCTCCTTGCGCGCGCCGGCTTCGGTACTTGCACGAGGTGATTTGCCTTATCAAAGTTAAATGATACTTATAAGTCTACATAAACATACACTTACTACAAAATCTGTACAGTAAAAAACCGATGACTGTAACATACATTTCTATTTTGTTAACTGACTTCTAAAACCAGGATAAATATATTTTTTTAAATAATAATTTATGTTTAAATCTCTATATGTATGAGTTCCTTTAATTCAACTTACACTTTTGAGACCAATTGTGTTCGAGGTGAATTTAATAGTTAATATATTTCAATAGTTTGAAAGCATCTAGATTAAAGTTTTAGCGGATTACCACTAACCGGGCGTGCGCGTATCTGCAGCGTGTGCGAGCGGCACTCGGCGTGCGGGTGGGCGCGGCTGCGGCTGCGGCATGACGCGCCCGCGTCGCCGCCCCTCCCCCGCACCCCCCACCTCCGACAACTCCAGCGAGTACACGTGACGAGCCAAGACCCGGGTCAGGGTTTCCATCGTTTTCTAGGAAATTAATATGATTTCAACTAGATGATGACCTAGTTGATACTTTGTCGAGCCAAAATTTGTTTATCGCGGGGAACCGTACATTATTCCGACATAAAAAGTATTTTATATTATGTTGCCTAGAACTTATATATAAAACTAAAAGTTTAATTTAAATCCGTTTAGTAGTAACGGAAATTAACGTTAAAAACGGACACACAAGCACTGTTTTATTGAATGTATAGATTATACAGTCGTCATTATATATCCAGAAAAGGGTACCACAAAAAATTACTGGCAGTGCGATAGTAGATTAAAATAATATTAACATTTTTCTGGCTTATCAGATCACTTCGAGTGATTTGTTGATATATGTACTAAAATAAATTAATTATATATAAAAATATGACGACTTTGCTACTGTTTTGAGTTTATGATTATTGCGTGTAATCTTTTGATGAAAAAATTATATTATCAGATAGAAATGTATATGTTACTGTAAAATAACAAGATCCGTAAGTTTATCATTTTACTAGGAAGTTTATTAGCTTCTGAAGTTTTTTTAAAAATTTCTAAACGAGATATAAATTGTATTATACATCCACATTTTCATAAATTAATCAATGTCGACACCACATGGTAAATTTATAAACTACCGGATATTTGTATGATTCGACTAAGCTCTTTTAAATATACGCATCTTTGATAAACTTAAAATAATATTCTGCGTTCAGATTGGTTAATGTTCGTAGTGGCGGATTTTGTTAAATCGGGAATAATAAAAGTGCTCCGTGACAAAATCCATAAGTGTTCAAATTTTATCATGAGTGATACTCACGTAAACCTAAAAAAATTGTATAAAGCTATTTTTACAGTTTAAACAAGGCTATAAAGCTATTTTTACAGTTTGAATCAATATTTAAAACTGATTAAAATGCACGAGCAAACCGGTTTGGTTTTGTTTCGTCGCGAACAATAGTGGCCGAGAGGAAAAAGAAGAACACTTTGCAGTCAACCAATCAGATCGCGCGTGGCGTTTAGTTATTGTATTCTTATTATTTAACGAGTGAGGATAGTAAGTTTAACAATTTACGAAAATATAGTCGTAAAATAATACAATTTATCTCCCGTTTGGAATCCTACAAAAGTATTAATTTTCTAGTAAACTAATTAACTTACGATCTTATTATTTTCCGGTGACATATATAAATAGAATCTGAATCTTGTCGTAAAAATATGTGAACTTACCGCCCACTCCTTAATGAGGTCTTCCCAATGCGTGAGTCTAGTGAGTAGCTCCATGAAACTCTGCCACAGTTCGGGCTTCACGGCTACGTTTAAATTAGCCTTGATCCACGTCACTATTAATGTTTGGAACAACGCTGGTGCAAGGCACGTACCTGAAACATTTGTATGTCTTAGATGTTCAATGATTCTTGTGCGCAAAGTCACTAACCCCCGCATTCAATCAAGATTTGAAGTCCCTTTCTGAAATATTGAAAACGTCACACGACAGAAAGGGACAGCGAATCTCGGTTAGTTAAACATTGCTTAAATATTTTTTATAAATAAGGGGGGAAAGATAATTAGTTTTATTCTATTGTTATGTTAGTACTAAAATGTGTTACTTAATAGAACTTCATGTAAAAATATGACCACTTATGTACTTAGTATGTACTCACTAAACTACTATTGACTACAAGGGACTTGGTTAGTTAGATAAGGCAATATAATAAACAAGCCCTTTATTGTTTACCTAAAGTTTCTTGTTTCCGTTTCGGAGGCACTTTTGTTAAAACTAGTGAAGTTATCTGTAGAAGCACAAGCAAAAGTTGTTCCCTGAAATTAAAATTTTATCATTTTAAATACATGCGTTGGAGTGGTTATTCGATTACAGAAAATGAGAAATATCTTATATGGGATTGTGACATAAAATACCATGTGTTGTACAGCTTTAAAAAAACCCTAGATGAAAATCTTTCATCCTCTCTATAAAGATTGGTACTACATGAACAGCTATAGTACAATAATCTAGTCATTCAACTTACCAGGAGTTATCGTTCATGGGCACATGCATGACCATGTACCGGTATATGTTGAGTACGCGCTTGCACGTGTCAGTGTGCTCGCCCAGCAGCGCCGCCGACCCAGCCCCGACCCCGCCCCCCGCTCCGCCCACGAACACGTGCGCCGCTTGTGTCATAAACACTTGCAGAACGTTCTGGAATTTGAAACGTGCGTCAAAACATGCGTATTGAAAGTCTTTGAACAAATAAAATATAAAGAAGGGCTCGCAACTACTCTGTTCTCTACTAACCAATATTTTAAAAGGATTCGATAAGAATTAATCTATACATAGTACTTTAAGTGAGCGGTAGGTAATACAACATTACACACAGCAAGACACGACTGATCAGAACAATATGAACTATTGTCAGAAATTAATTTACCTGCATTCCAGCTCTGATCATAACGTTGTCTCGACCAATGGCGCCGAGGTAGGAATCGTTGCGGAGTCGGCGCGGCGGCGCAAGGGGCTCTGACCCTGTCTGACCCACTTGCTGCTCAAACGTGTTCTCCATTAAAAATGGTGGAATTTCTGCCACCTAAAACAACAAATTACAAATAGAACAAATACACATTTTAAATCACACAAGTAACAACTTTAAAAGTTCATTTAGCAACAGACTTTGACAGCGAAATGATATTTGATAATTGAATTTGCTATATCCACTTACGTTTATCTGTATCCAATCTTTGTAGAGCGTGATAACACGTCTGATGGTGGCGGCCTGTGAGAACGGCAGCAGGAAGGCCTGGCGCAGCACCTCAATGGTAAAATCGACATGGTCGCGCGACGAGCAGCAAAGCACGTCGCGCGCGACCTGCTCCGCGTTCAGCTCCTCATACGCGCCTGATGAACCTTAAACATTAGTCGTCAAGAGAGGTATTGAAGAGTGTTAAAACTACATCTATCTTATATAAAACTAGAGACCCGACAGACATTGTCCGGATTTTCGAGTTAAGCCCGTAATTGTAGTCAGCGCTTAATACTAAGAGCATGATTTAAAAAAATTTAAATGCTGTTTTCATTCATTGAGGTCTCTTTATTCATGAAGACTGTATCTCAAAATTTTTGATCATGCTCAAGTACTAAGCGCTGACTATTAATACGGGCTTTAATGACAAACTCCTCCAAAACAGCTTTATCAGTTCAGTTACTGTAGTTTTGAGAATCGTCTATTTACTGTCTATTTTAAGGCCCCCAACAAAGTGAGCACGGCACAACAAATATATTATGATCGTCTGTATAATATTTTAAATTATCTACAGGTATAATATTTTAAAATAATAACTGGTCCCAATCAGAGAGAGTTATTTCTTATTAATTACTGGTCCTATTCAGAGAGATTTATTTCTTATTCTTACTTTACTATAATTAAAAAGACATATAAGTTTAAGTATCGAAGCGCGGCCGATCCACTATTTATCACCTGATTCCAGGCTGGGATGTGGCGTTATAGACGCTGAGTCGAACACTGACGCTCGAGCAGATTCTGGAGTGTGGCCGACGGTAAAGGATGTTTCTTCTTCGTGTTGTGAGCTATTCTGAGTCTGGTTGGCTGCCTGTGCGTGAGACCCCGTGCTAGTAATAGACGATGGTTGGCCATCGCTTCCACCCGGTTTCTTCATAAAGTGTGCGTATCCGGCGACCCACCTAATTAAAGCTACTCTGCATAACACAAAGTCATCTTCTAGAATAGTGTGATGGACTGGCAGTTCTGAAAGTTTATTTATTATTATAGAATATTATTGTTCTAAAAAACAGCCATTGTAATAGTCTACTTTTATTATGTTCATGTCTCATTATAATAATATTAAAAATGCTCACCCAAGTTGGGTTTGTATAATGAGTTGTTGTGATTCATTTGTGGACATATTATAGGTATGTAGTACATTTTAAATCTTTCCAATAAGAACGCAAAGCTTCTCATAGCCTTAGCGTGTGAACGGTCTTTCCAATGAATTTTCGTTACGCTGGCCGTCATTGATTCTAGCAGGGTTTCAAAGAAAAATTTTGTTTCGTTATCGGCTGTTTTCTCATTAGCGCTCGCAGGCAAAAGCGGTTGTATATCGACACTCTGGACAGGATTTAGGGCATTGGTATCGTGAAATATTGACGCCGAAACATTTGCTAGTTTTCCCATAATTCCAGTTGATGTTTGTTCAACTACCACTTTCTTTGCGTTGTCTTGTGTCGCGCTAAAGTTCGGATGTCGCAAGATATCTTCCATCTTAAAATCACCTGAGCCCTGAGATATATTTGTAACAACATCAAAAACTTTTGGTTTAAACGGAGATCCCAGGGGGGGTAAGCAGGAATCAGGTAATCCAGGTACCAGGGATGCAAACATCCTGTTGACTTCTGGCGGTGCATTATCTCCAAGTGCTTGATACCATAGCAGGAAGTACCTTCAAATGTATGCAAATTCACATTAAGAAATACAATTTTGCATTACATACTAAGTAACTTTGGTAGATAAAGGTATGATTATTTTTTCATACCTTATTGCTTCTGCTCGCAATTTTTGAGAGTTTCCAGTGTGTAGCAATTTTGTAAATATTCTTGTCAACGAATGCAACTGCCATCTCTTCCCAAGAAGCTCTGGTAGAAGACATAATACTTTTTCCAATAGTGACAAAGCCCCCTCTAATTCTTCTCTCCCAGCTTTGTGAACTAAAATTTATGATAACATGGTTAGAACATCTTAAAAAAATTATGTTTCTGTAACACAGGAACTGTAGCAATTAACCATGCATCTAAGATGATACAAGCAGCAGCTAATGATTATTATTATTATCGATTAAATAATATTAGTTATTGCCTGCAAAATGTGTTTAGTAATCGACAATTTTAACCATATCAAATGACACTGTTTTGAGATGATTATAGATTATTTATGGAATAATATCAATATTATTAGTAGTCTACATGAGATGAACAGTTTTATATAATATTTCCAAAAAATGATTTCTTTCCTTGATTGATTATCTGCAAAATATGATAGTATTTGTGAATTGTTATGGGCATAAAGATAATTTCATCAAGATTGGGCATACAGATAAGCTTTATATATGCATTGATTTTTATTATTTTGGCTGATTCATCAACCTTGACAGTTTTATTTACTTATTACAATGCGTTATGATGTTATTAAAATGAAATGTTTGATGAATTACTTGTACCTACAGTGTTATTATTACTTTACACACTTTACTCACCTAAGTGAAATGGAAGTTCTGTTGGGCAAAGGAAAAAACAAAGAGTTACAAAAATATATAAAATATACAGATCTAATTGGAGGTTTAAAGTTGTTACTTTTAGGGAAAATAATAAGTAAGGTTTAATAATACCTATAGGAAATATTTAATTCTTAAGAACTAAATGTGCATTATTATATACAGGCATATAATATGTGTGTGCCTCAGCATATATCTATTCCAACACACTGTTGAAAAGGTATCAAATCCACAACCAGAGTTAAAATACAACTTACTCTACTTTTTAACTAATTATGTTCAAGATCTTATATTAAATGTAAATTATTATAAAGAAAAAATATTATCTGGGGAAAACACAACTTTACAAATCATAATTATTCACATGTTTGGCAGAATTATTATTTACAAAAGTTAAAGCACAATTAAGTGCTATTAGACCCACATGGCAAGAATAGAGCAAAAAATTTTTTGAGCCAGGTATCAAGTTAGGTCACACAGGTTATAATTACTGTTCAAAGTAATTTGTATATAATTCTAGTACATAATCAGTTTCTGTATGTTATTCGTTCTTACCTTTTTGTCGAAGATTATTTTCTGCAAGTATGAAGTTGTCATAAAGTATAAAATAAACATGGCTAAAGTTGTTTTCAAAATAATTTTTGGCTTCGTCAATATCATAGTGTTCTGTAAAAGAAGAGTCAATAATATTAATTATAATTTATGTGACACAAAAATTATGAATTCTTAATGCTTTGCTGTTTATAATGATTAAATATTTTAATAATTCAATATATGTTTTAATATTTGTGTATTTTTGGATGTATTACAAGCAGAGTAATCTTTCATAGTAACTTTTATAATCTTACAAAGCTATTTGCGATTTACCTCAACATAAATTACAGTTACTCAGACTAATTAGCATGTTAGATGATACTTTACATTGTAACTAATGTTTATATGATTTTTCTGATTGTTTGTTAACATTTGCAATTCTTACGATGACAAAAAGATAAATGCTACATACCCAAAACGATCTTTAGGTGTTTTAATCGTGTCGTCGAATCCTTTTTAGAATCTTGTATTTTAACGGTAGATTTCTTAACATCTTGATGAGACTTTTTGGTAAACATTTCGCAGATACGTGAAACTGTATATTACATATCTGTACGCTTAGAATGCTTGATTATTTTCAAAATTTCACATTGTTTTTTACAAAGTTTATAACATTACACATCTTTCTTCTGTCCATTGATGACCGAGTTTTCAATTTTCTCCTGGGATGTCAGCTGTCAAAACTAAAGTTGACGTAATTTGACATTTATTTTTTTTTACATCTTAAAAGCAAATATATCCAATATACAATGCCGAAGTCCATTTCTGATTTCAAGAAAGAAGTCTCCTAGACGCTGCGCCGTAGTCGCGCTCATATTATGGCGGCTGTACACTGTAGAGCTTTCGGGTGAGAGTTTCGTAGCAAGACTCTTGGAAGCGGCTGACAAGCGAGACGAGGCGAGTGCACCCCTTTAAGCTCTCGCACTCGGGCGGTCTCGTTGTGTTTCGGCGAGAATGTACAGCCGCCATTGTTATTGCCAACCGGCAACCATGATCATTTTCGAGTTTTATAACATTTGGCACGAGTTCGAATACATAGAGTAACTGTTTCAAACATCGACGCGTCATATTTGAGGTATGCGCGGGGAAGCAAGGGGAGAGGGGTTATTCTGATTAATAAGATCGCAGAAGTGACACAGTTTTGTGCCTACACTCGAATGTATGCAGACTCTATTAAAATGAGTGGATAAAATAAAACAAAGATTTTTACTAAGTAAGGAACGAATAAAAATATGTAATATTATTAATGTTTTAAATTTTTATTAGTATGTAGCTAAAGATTTTATAAGTAATGTTATTACATTCACTATTTAACTCATTTAAATAATCTCGTGTTTTTATTCAGTAGTAAAAATATAAAGAACTAAATATTACAAAAATGCAAACTCGTCTAAGTGAGTATGGACTTTGTTCTACGGCCTACATTTCACTCTGAATGTACTTACTCTATGACAAACGATGTAAAAAGGCGCGAAGTAATTGAATGTTCGAATTTTATTTATAAACAACTAAATAAGAAGATTTACCGACGAAAAGATATTCCGTTATATTTTCCCGAGTTCCTTGAACTATTTTTGCAGTGTCCCAACACACAAGAAGGCATTTTTCGTTTCTTTTATTTTGCACTTTTATTGTGTGACATTGTAAACAATCATTTTATTGCACCAAAATATTACGGAGTATGGATCATTCTCTCTGTTCCGCTTCGCGATCTCGTTATAAGAGGAGTTTTACGGAATCAGACCGTCTAGGCCTCAAATAATAAAATAGTTCGATATAAAGTATGTACTATATATGATACTAGCTGGTTCAGACAGTAGCTGCGGTGTCGAGTGTGACGCGTCGTATGCTGGGCCTGCGGTCATCGGTCATCACCCTACCTCCTCAGCAGGCACTGTTTTCCCAGCTTTCGGACCCGCTGGAGCTCCCCCCATTGCAGGTCTTCGCCCAGTGACCTCCTCTTTAAAAAGAGGAGACGCAACTCGCCAAAGACCTTCCCAACCAGCCCCCAAGGTGGGTCTCCTTCTAGGGTAGTAGGTGCAGCCCAGGAGACCGTACGATATGCCTTAATAACCCTCACCGCCCGACCGACTGACATGAGTGGTGAGGGAATCCGTCAAATTGGGATACCGACTACCGTACGGCCCACAGGGCTATACTCCTAGAGGCTCCGGAGTACAGCCACCTGCAGGCTTCGCTGGGCCCTCCTAAGTAAGCAAAGGCCGGCCCAGCGCTGACACCGGCCTTACGACCTTTCACCCCCAACTGTTGGAAATATGGGCCGAAGGTCCACCACCCGTCTAGGATGAATCTAAGAAATTTAAGCGTCAGGCTCACCCTACACTTCGTCTCTTGTCTATCTATCCTGGCTTAAAGTAAGCTAGTTCTGGTTACACGAGGGTATATATTATTATTTTAAGCTAACGTAATATTATTGATGTAATCGAGGTGACTACAACAGGGGCGGTTCTAGTGTAGTTCAAAATTATGCGCATGCCTAATGCCTGAACGACACGAGGAATATATTTTTTTAAGTTAGCATAATAAGCACGTTCTCTTAATCTGTCTTGGTTATCTTGGCTTGTCAACAAAATTACTATAGTTTGCTGGATTAGAAATGAACCTAGTTTTGTCTACACGAAGCCAGAAGCTTATCAGTTAACTGACACTATAGGGTCTAGCCTACTATTCTATTATCCCGTGGCATGACTTACAATATTTCTTATTTGTTTTCATTTCGGATTTCCTTACTAAACTTATATGTAAAGGATTGGTACAACACTCGCTTGTTGTTGCGTCTTGTAGCAAGACACGATAAACTTGTTGTAAATTGGAACATTATTTAACATAAAAATTTACTAGTTAAAAATAGAAAATGTGAATCTCAACCATTTTCGAATATATGCTTGAACTTACGAAAAAAATAATTACACTGTCGGTGCAGCATTTTATTCAAGTTTAAACTACACAAACACAAGATTTATTCATAAAGATTATACCTTTGTATCGCTGATAGAAACACCGCCGGGTATTGAACCAGCAAAAACTTGATTATACACTTTAAGCTAACTTTATCCTCAATGCTCTCGCCATATCATTAGTAGTCGCGGTCAGATCTTCGGACCAGACGACCGAGTTATCATAAGTAATTATTGATTGTAATTTACGTAAATTATTTTTTCGGTTTTTACAGTGGAACAGAAAACAGTGGAGAAGTGTAAAACAGTGTTAAAATGACAAATTGTAGGAATATTTCTTATTTTGTGCTAATGCTGTGTTTATCAGTGACAGTGAATTCCAAGACAAAAAACACTAAAGACTCAATTGCATTTCCAGAAGTCGAGGAGAACATTAACTTAGTTAATAAAAATGTAAGTTAAGGTTTAACAGCTACTTAGGTACTACTTAAAACAAATGGTAGAGAATTTTTGCTCTCATGTTATTTCTTTGCTTTCAAATTGAATAATGTGGCAATATGTTTATTTTAAAACTATTTAAGCTTAATTTCTTGTTGTTATAGGTACTTGGTTTGGCGACTTAAGTTCATGATGAAACCAAAAAAGATTGTTTTGTACCAACAAGAATAGTTTTTTAGGGCCTGTTTCACCGCTCAGTGAGAAAGTTTCTGTTAGGCTATGCATAACTTTTTTGACAAATTTTGAAAGATTCTCGACACAATATCTGTCAAATAAAGTTATGGATAGACCATATAATATGTAAGCGGTAAAATAGGCCCTTAAGGTAATAAATTAAAAAAAAAGAACATACATATAATAAAATGTGTAATAAACCTCCCCCTTTCTGGAACACGGTTATAAATAAATAATTTTACGACGTTTCAATAGGATTGATAGCATAGTCATGTTTATATCTAAGTTATTTAGTTATCGCTACATTAGTTTGAAGGTCACGAGCTCGCTTACTCACTCTAACCCCGAAGTAACACCACAAGTCACAACTCAATATAGATTATTGTAATAGGTCGTAACTTGGCAAGATTATTATAATCAAACTCGCTCAACACAGTAACATCTATTATTAGTATATGCCAAAGATTACTTAATAGTTACTACGATTATACACGACGTGATACTGCCTCAATTGCTACTTCAAAATTTATCTTATGTGTTATATAGTTACAAGATAATCTACTGTATATATAATACATATTACATTACAATGTGACAATACTACAGTAATCGCTTATATTCTACCACACATCTCTATTATTCCTATGAAAAACGCTGAAAAATGAGCAGACGGTGAGAGCCTGCGTTAGCCCCACCAGTGCCCTGGGCCGGTGCTAGGTGAGACATCGTCAAGGCAAATGTTCATCAGACATTTAAATTTTGTGTGGTAAACAGATTTTTTTAAGAAAGCCGCGTTTTTTTGTAATTAAGTACACATTTATATTTGAAATATGAATTATTTTGAGCTCTTTTAACATGGGTGCTACCATAGATAATATGTGCGAAACACAACATACGTTATCCCTGACCATGCGGTCTTTACTAAAGCTTCGCGTTCTGTGTACGGTCTATTAATGCGGACGGTAAGGGGCCCTAAAAAAATTATAATATTTTAAATATTTATTTCTGTTCTCTTGTTTCAGGATCGTCGCCCTGTATTTTTACCTTCTATGTGTCCAGAGAATGAGCTTTTTTATCCAGGGGATCAGAAAGATGATTGGATCTGTGATTGCCGACCCGGTAAGGACTTTAATATGCCGTCCATTTTGGACATCCAAGAACGTCAATTGTCCGTATCAAGTACTTGTCCGTCCGTATCAAGTACTTGATACGGACGGACGGATTATGGGCCGGCTAAGCCGAAGAAATACCATGTCCTAACAGAAAACTGGCGGTGAAACTACGTTGCGCTGTGTTTTGACCAGTATGTTTACCACATGTAGGGAGGGCCTACTCCCCACACCTATATTTATCTTCATGAGGAGTGGGGAGTTGACCCTCCGGTAAAAATAATACGGTACCATAGGTAACGGGTAACGGGAATAGGGCATTCCTTATTCTCGTAACCCGTTATTTATTTCCGTGGCCTATACCCACAAGCCACAAGTGTTCATAGGTTACGGCCGTTACTATCGAGTGACCCGCTGACACCGTGATTTTTTGCAGGGCTTTTTGATCCGTCTCACATTAAAGAAAATATAATTATAAGCAAACGAACAGAGTGGTCACCTGATAAAAATCCACTGTGGCAGCCCATGAACACTTGCAACGTTGGAAAAGTTGCAATAGCGTTGCCTCCCTGTCTAAGGGAATATGCAATATTTAAAGGGATATTAGGGTATAGCCAATAGGCGCGGGCGGTAGGGAGTTTAGCTTCACTCGAGGAAACTCAAGCGCAAGCGCTGTTTTACGTCAGATTTCTGTGATGCACAAATGGTATTTCTGCCGCCGAGTCGGAGTCGAGCCGGCCTCGACGTGCCGAAGCATGACTGTCCCACGACTAATCGAAGACTGTACCCGTATCAAGCGTTTTTTAAATGAAACCACAAAGCTTAAACTTAGTTTTTTATTTTGTTAACATATTTTTTTCAGGTTACATATACCACCCGAAAACTGACGCTTGCTGGCCGGCCTACCAGCGGGGTCCATGTGAGCAAGGCTTTTACCTCATTTTGGTTCCAAATTCCGTGATTCCGGAGTGCGTCCGCAACCCTTGTGTAAATGATCAAATGGTGATTTTGAATGGGAAATGCGAAAAATTAGGTGCGACCGCTCCGTGCGGCGTTACTTTCCCGATAAAAGCTGTGTTCGTTAACGCTACTACGCTTCATATTGAATGTATTAATATTAACACGGAGTCACCGTTTAGCCAGAAAATCGTGGAAGAGCCACTAAAACTTTGCCCTCCTGGATGTAAACGAGTTATTCAAAATAAATGTTAGTGACGAAGAAATATTTTTGTATTAATGCTGCCTATTATCTACTCGTCATTGTATATATTTTATACAAAATGCCGGAACTCCCTTGCGCCAAAATTCGTTTATCGCGCAGGTACGTTACATTTTTAACCGACTTCCAAAAACAAGGAGGTTATATGTTCGGCTGTGGATATATATTTTTTTATGTATGTTCAACCATAGCTCCGCCGTTTGTAAACCGATTTTGAAAATTTTTTTCAAAATTGTTTCGAATAGGTCCCATGTTCATCATGATGGTGACTGATAATGGGAACCGTGAGTAATCAAGGGAACTCCTCGAAGTTTGTATAAAAACATATAGTGATTTTGGTTTCTTTAGAAGCGTCCTAGGTATATGTTACCAAAAAGTAAGATTTGGTACCAATATATGTAATGGTTCCGAAGGTACTGAGAGAACTCATAATTGCATAAAAGCATATGCTACAACAATTTAAAATTTATTCGTAATCATCATCACTGCAATAACACCAGGCACCATTCATTTTGATTCTATTATACCTCAGAACACCTCAAAATTTATAGGGAAATATGATTTTGGTTTCATTATAAGTATCCTAATCGCTTTGCACCAAAAAGTAAGATTTTGTACCGACGTATACCTACCATGGTTCACAAGGTGCTAATGGAACTCCTTATTTCATAAAGATACGCGTTTGGAGATTTCGGCGCTGTTTTAAGAACCCAAAGTATACGCTTCTAAGCAAATTATATCAATCATCATCATCAGTTAGTTTTAAAGCGCACTACATACCTTAGCCGCCGACGCCACCCATATTTGTCGTCATTTTGTCAGTGAGCTAGGTTGTTAGCTTCACTTACAAGATACGTGTGGCTAATATATGGCTTGTTCCGCCGACAAGCCTGCTGGCGGCTAAGGTGTGCAGTAGAGCGCTTTACGGATAGTAACATAATATGTACAAACATTTGAATTTATACCATTAGTAAGATAATATATTTGCAATGGGGGAGCCAAGCTTCGGCTCGAATGAGCCAAAGTTTCGACGGCCTTACGGAAAACTGTTGTAAAACGGTGTTGTGCTGTGTTTCGTCCAGTAAGTAAGTTTACCTGTGGCCCAACTTCTCTAATCTCTATTTCCATTCTTAAGCGCGTGCGCTTCATACTGGCTGAAAAGCAGTTCGTTGCTTGTCATATGAAATTGAAGTCTTGTTCGTACAAAAGTCTCTTTTACGAATGAAAAATTGTGGCCGAGTACCTCGCTGTACACTCATTGGAATACCGATCGGCAATGCACATGCTACTCTTCGGATGTTACGGCGACGGTAGTTGCTTACCATCAGGCTAACCGTCTACACCCTTGCCTCTTAAATAACATAAAAAATGTATTATGTCTAGTGGTTCTCTGGATGTAGGAGGTAAACGGATTAAAGTGCGCCGGTCCATGACTTATTTAGGACATTACTCATCACACTGTCAGGCAGAATAAAAGAGGAGTCGGAGCGTAGGCGTGAGGCTGAGTCTGCCGATCCTCAGAGAAGGCCAAGGCGTAGGCAAAGGGTCAGACATGGCCACGATGCCTCGACTTAGCTGGGGACCTCGGGGTGACGGCGTAGGGGCGCCGCCGCCCACAGCACCGAGACCCCGTGTTGGCCGAGATGCGCTAAGTGTTCCGCGCATCGCGTCGTAGTTTAGGCCTCTAAAGGCATTTCGCGGGCAGGGTCGCGGTTGTGT